>VZZY01015865.1:130617-169535 GCA_013400335.1 Eurystomus gularis
GAAAAAAAAAAAGAAGAAAAAAGAAGAAAAAAGCCATGCAGTTCCACAGGAAGTGATTTCACAGGAGTCTTCAAATGATCATCTATAGCTTTAGGTGAGCCAACTAGCAGGAGAAGCACCCAGTGAAGATAAAATTGGAGGTGACCATGTCCCCAGTAATCAAACGGAATATACACGGAAAGCTGTGCATGTATATATATACTTAGCCAACATTTGTATTCAGGCAAGCAAGGATGAAAATGAACCACTCTCAAGGGAACACTGAAAGGTCTGGATAGCAAATGGAAAAGGACATGCACAGATCCCATCCTGTTAGTAGGTATTTATTCAGAAATAAAGGACAGACATCCTATAGCCTTTAAGCATTAACAGTGGGGTTAGTGTACTACCATGCTTCACCCCTTGAACAGAGTGCTGAGGGGTACACTAATTTGGGTTTCTCTATAGGTAGTGTAAGGGTTGCATTGCTCAGGATTGGAACACTCCTAAATAACAGATCCTAAAGAGATGCCAAGTTTTGTTGGTTTTAAAATTAAAGGCATATCACCTACTAAGGAACATTTAAATATTGGTCATATTTTGCACACTGGTGAGGTAAGTCGAGAGATGCCTAAGTTGTAATAAAGTCACTCTTAAGAGCTTTTGAAACTCCCACTAAGAAAAGCCTTTAGATGTTAAGTATTTGCCACCTTGTGCCTACTGGATCAAACTGGTTGGGTAGCTCCTTTCTTGCACCCTTCCCTCATGTCAAAATTCTTCATTCACATACAGTAGAAGAAAATGGAAGACCTGAAGTGGTGGTATCTGATTCTAGTAGAGTGCATGAGTATTCACCTCCTGCCATTTGGGATGGGAAAATAAAAAACACTTTCTACCAATAGTCCCCTCATGTCCCAGTGAAAGGCTAGTATTTATTCCCTGCATTCACTCAGGTCCTCAGGGTGCATAGAGACAGCAAACCCAGAGGTTTTATGACTATTAACAATGCAATAAAACAGGTACTCTGGACAAGGCATTGTGCAAATGTATCTTGCCAAGAGAGCAATCTGAAAAGTCACATCTCAAAGCACTGCGCTCTGTTCTGATCAACATGTTGCAACCACTAAGGACAACACCCTGCTCTCCTGAATACATGGGCAAGGCCAACTGAAAGGTCTACAGCAACTTCTCTGCTTGACAAGTTCATCCTTTGAAAACAATCAAAGAGGCCCAAACTCTAAACTTCTGCCAAAAGACACTTCCACTATGCGTCTCACATAACTGCGTCCTCTTCCTTACATAAACTACAAATGGCTTTAAATCACTAACAGCTGCATGAACAGAACTAGATTTACTACTCCTTTCAACCATGCTCTGGGCCAGCAGGCACACAGCATGCAAGTAGATGGGGAAGATGTAATGGCACTGAATTCATGTTCATGAACTTTCTGCTATGAGAAAAGCTCTGGAGATTGTATCCAAACTCTGGAAGCAAGAGGTCTTTCTGCTGACCAGAGTACCAGACCTGCTGTTCTAACAAAGATCTGGGAAAAAACACTGTGCAGACCAACAGTGTATTTGGGAGGGCTAGATCTTTGGGATGATGTGATTTTTAAGTTACATTACTTTATTCTAACAAATTATAACTGTCCTTGTCAAGTGATATCATGCAGCAATTTTTTTTTAAACAGGTCTGAACAAGATTGGATGAAAAAAGTCCTCAAGGATGTGAGTGTTCAGACTATTTAAAAGTCAGAAATAAAGTAAAAAATTTTTTTATGAGAATATGCTGAAAATCCTTACGCAAGGCATTTATTATGTGGCTGCATTAACATTTAAAGGCATACTAAGACTTAAGAAACTCCAACAAAACATAAAAAGGGACAGGCTGGCTGGCTAAAGAGTCAGACTCTAGTAAACTAATACTAAAAAATCTCAGGTCACTATTATTTGCTTATCAGGCTTAAAGTATAAAGCATAAGCCTAAACTCACAGTGGACTGTTAACATTACCACCAGAATTCAGCCCCAGGGAATGGGGCTGATCAACAACAAAACACAAGGTATTGTCTCTTCTGGACCTTGAGACAGACCAGGGCTGGTGACAGTATCTAGCGTTCCCTAACCAGCAACGGGAACTTTTTCAGTCTAACAAAGGAGTTTCTAGTTTTGCTGCTGGAATAAACAGGACCTAGTCTAAGACTGAATTCAAGTTACAGACTTTTCAAAGAAGACTTGAAAGACATTTTGGAAGCATTTAAAATGTCCGTTCAATTTATTTTTCCTACTTGAGACCCAAATTTTATTAGATTCTTCATGAGTACTCCATCTTCAGAAGGAAAAAACACCATCTTACATTTATAGGAACTCAAAAGACAGTTTAGGAAAATAGTTGCTCTGTACACTGTGGCATATCTGGAAAGGGTGACAACAAGGCTTGAACATTTATTGTTTTGCCTTTTAAAACCAGAATCAATGTGGAATAAACATTCATCTTCGCTACTTTCACATCACACAACCAAACCCATTACAATGCCTCTTTGAAGGCATCTCCATGTA
Organism: Eurystomus gularis; assembly: GCA_013400335.1. NCBI lineage: Eukaryota > Metazoa > Chordata > Aves > Coraciiformes > Coraciidae > Eurystomus > Eurystomus gularis. The sequence continues at coordinate 133,155 of VZZY01015865.1, forward strand.
CCTTCTCTCAGGTTTGCATTTAATACAGACAAACAAACGTGGGAAAACAAGTGAACAAATCAGTCAGATAGACAGGCTTTCTGAAAGGGCAGGAAAGTCCCCATTGTTAAGTAAAACACTTCTGTGTTGTTATGCTCTTTTAATCTCATCTCTTCATTTGATTAAACAGATTGCTGCTGCTTGAAAATGATCACATTTACTCTGTGGTCAGATGACATAGGCTTTTTGCTCAGTGTAAGAGTACTGCAAATCTTGTAACGAATATTCAGTCCATGATTCTAGCCTTTATCATTAGAGGAAAGAGTGAAAAATTATATATGAGTCTCTGTATATATTCGTTATTAAAAGAATCCCCATGCTGTTTCTATTTTGTGATTTAATCTGGTAGACTGAGAAGGTCATGTGCATTTCTGTGAACAGAAGGATATTAAGGACATTATTATGTGGGTGGTTTCCAACTATTTCTTTGCTTCTAAATGCCTGCACTTCTAAGAGCAGCTAATACTTTCACAAAGCTTTCTAAATGACATTGAATCGTATCCTGAACTACAGTTTACATGCATACACACACAATTAAAAGGCCTGAATGCAACAAATGTCATAGTCCTACAACTTCTGTCAGAAGAAAAGCAACAAGGTGAAGAGCTTAAAAAAAAATGAAGTTTAGTATGTTATTAAATTAAACCCAGCCTAGAAGGGATTCATGAGAAAGTTTTTAAAAGACAATAAAAGAACAGGTGAAGATGCATTTTCCTGGTAATTATTCTGAAGATCATAATGGATTTTATTTTACTTCGGGATTTCTTTTTTCTTTCTGTATAGGTCATACTTCATTTTTTTTCAACAGCCAGCCTAGATTCAACCCAATTCTCTTTACCTGTAGCTAATTAGAGGCAATGGAAATTCAAAAGAAAAACAAAAGAAAAAGAAAAGAAAAAAAAAAAGAGGAAACAATACTTTAAGCAACAGCTGGACATTAGTGTTATGCTCAGTTTTTATGGGCTTTTATATAAAAAATATTTTTAGCTGCAATGTAAGCCATATTGCATTCCATTTTTCAGTGCTTTTCTGAAAAATTTCTTTGTTGGAACACTGCAAAATAATAATGAGGCATCAACTGCATTTTAAATTAGTAGAAAGACGGGAAAGCATGCAGTGTAAGTTGTTTAAAATAGAATCTTGTGAACACAAGACAACTTACTCTGCGTCATCAGACACAGCAGTTCTGGGGCCGAATCTACAAGACCAAATATAAAATTAGAGCTTTGATAAATACATTAAGTAGCAATTGCAACTGGACCCATACAGTTTGGGTAACATCCAACTTGTACTAGTAAAACTGACCAAAAAAGAATCATACTGTTTAGGGATTCTGTGCTCAGCAAACAAGACTTACCTTGTCAAACCACATAAGAACGCCACCCTCCCCTCCCTCACCCCATACTAATTCCCCCATTATAAAAATCTGCTGAAGTATACCTAAAATGGGCGTAGAAAATAGTTATTGAAAACAGACAATATATTAACATTCACATTAAGTGCCACACATGCGATGAATGGAGACAAAAGTTAACAGTTAAATTCCACAGCAGTGCTCAGAATCACCATTACTGAAGCATGGAAGACACAAATATTATATGCAGAGAGTGAGCCACAGGATTTCCTTTTTTGTTGTTGTTTTTGGGGTTTTTTGAGGAGTGGGTGCGTATCTGAAAAAAGGTACTGGTAATACGCAAGTCGGTATCATTCACTGGAGTGACAGTCTTGTTTAGAGCCATGCAAATCACGTATTTGTATCTGAGATTTATCATAAAAGAACATCCAAGTACAAAAGTTGACACTGAAACATTTTCTAATCATGGACAAGCAAGATACACATCTCTAAATGAGCAGGGTCTGCTTGAGTCTCTGCTGTCCACAAACCTCTTTTGCAATTCAACATACATACTGTAATAACATATTTCTTTTCAATTAGTTTTCATTTCAATATTTCAAAAGCAAATGCATGACACAGCTCTTCTGTTTGTTTCTAAAAAGTACATTCAGTAGTTTAGTCTGGACTGAAAACACACCAGGCAATGCACTATCTCATTTCTGAAGTGTGCACACAGGAGTGTACAAGCTGCGTGATTCACACCATAGAGAGCTCACGTTTGCAGATGCTCATCCTTGGATGACAATGTTTCTGTTTTGTTTTCCTCAGGAACCTCCTGAAGCTTGGATGTTTGATCAAGGTGGACTTCATTAAGGCTATCTTCACCTACTTGGGCAGTCTCATCTTGTCCCGCTCGAGGGAGACTGCATTTTTCCTGCCCCTGCTGCTGTTCTCTCAGTGGTTGTATTACAGCTTTTCCAGAGCTATTAATGCAGACTCGTGGACATTTTTCAGGCCTGAGTGAGCCAAAGGCAGCAGTGCAAAGATATATTAGGGAACACTTGAAAAATCATATATACTTTATGAAAAGCGTAAGTGTAAGTTAACAAAAAAAAACCCCACAAACCCAAATAGCTGGTAGGTCTCAAGCTAAGCAAGGCAGGTACACAAAACATCACTTTAACAGAGATTCAAATGCTTGCACTTCCATCCCTCTAAGTCAGAAACACAAACTGTCCTGGACACCGCCAGGGATTGAAGTATTAAGTACTTATTTTACCTAAGCTACTAAACTTAGGGTCTTCTTAATATCAAACCACTGTTCAATTCTATGGTAGATGACCGTTTTTCTTCTCCTGGCTGAGCTGCACACTAGTTTTTAATCTGTGTATGCAAAGGCACACACATATTCTTCTCATCATGTACTTTGAAGAGGTTGATGAATAAGAACCTTTCCACTCCCACTTGCTGTGGCTCAACTAGTCAATGATAACTCTGTTTAAAGGCTTAAGCCACCAACTTCCCCACATTGCCTCGTGCATCTGAACAAAGATACTTAGAAAGACAGGGAGCATTATCAGGAGGGATCTCAGGATCTCTAGATTTCCTGTCTGGAAGCCACTCACATCAGCTAAGCCACAGACAAGCATCTAACCTACCATAGCCAGCACCTCTATTCCTAGCTGGAAACATTTGTAAGATAAACTGGTATTTAACCTGACAACTCTGCAAATGTAACACAGTCTTGCTAGGTGTATCTATTTCCACAAGCTGTTTGGATTTTGCATCTGGTAGAGCGCTGCTCTGAGTCTTTACAGGGCTCTACCAAAAGGGCCAGAAACCCCGCATTGCTGCCTTCTGAGCAGAAAGAGTTGGCACAGAATTGAGGACAAGCCCAGAAGAAACAGCTGCTGGGCCAACAGCAACTCTTGCAGAGAGTTGCAGAACAGCTGACAAACAGCCCACAGTACCAGCTACAAGGGAAAGACAGAAGCACAAGTTTCTTACCTTGTAGTTTTCTTCTCAAGTTCTCTAGCTGGGCCCTGCTTATTCTGCTGCTTTGAAAATGGCATGGGAAGGAACTGCTTAACATTGAGCCCAGGCTGTTTTAGAAAAGCTCCAGTTCTTCTGGCCAACATGTCATCTCTTTGCAGGTCTGGAAATTTCACTTTGTTTTCTGTTCCACCACTCTGCAGCTGAGGGATTTCAAGCTGTTTTTGGCTCTCTTCTCGTGTGACAGTACTGCTCAGAGAGACAAGTGACACTGTTCCATGATAATGCTCACTTGTGCAGCCCCAAAGGCAAGCGGCTGCTCAGGCAACGTGGGGTGCTGTTACTCAAAACACACTTGCAGAGTCATGGACAACTAGGCATCTTTAGCTACAGCACAAAGAGTGAGAGCAAAAGGAAACTATGTTGAATGCCACACTTATGTAGGTGATTCATTAGAAGCTGGGGACTGCATAAAAATGTATGCAAGGAACTATTCACTTGGCTGGCATAAAAGTCTGGACAAAGCATCACGGATTGCAAAAGAAATCCCCCCAAAAGATGAAAGACTGTTTTCAAGCTGAACAGCAATTAACAACTGAAGTACTTAAATATTATGAAAGAAAACAGACTGGCTTATGTTCATAGGATACATTCTTGTAAGTAATTGCATAAAACAGAACACATGCCATGATGAGTGAGTAAAACACATCTTTAAAGGCCATGTGAAGAATCAAACAACACTGCTGACTGATCCAAGCTAACATCACACACAAACCAGGCATGAAGCTCAGAGGCATCTGCTTCTATTCTCTGACCTTTCTGTTTCCTGTGGAGTCTTCAAATCCTTCTCACGAGCTACTGTCTCTCCTTGCTGCTGCTGCAGCAGATGAGGAGCTACTGACAGGGGAGGACACTGTGTGGGAATGGGGCTAGTCATATGCCTCTGAAAAGTTCCCATCCTTCTAACCAACATATCATCTCTCTCAATGTCTGGTAAATGCCCATCACATTCTTCCTTGGTGCTTTCTTGCTGTTTGTTCAAACTGCACAGGGTTTGTTTCTCAGAGTTGATGTCAAAAGCTGGGACAGGTGATGGCATTCTCCTGCAAGAGTCATCTGTACCTGATCTGGGTACCTCACTAGTGAGGAGACTGAGGGGTGAAATAGACAAAACATTCTCAGGTCAAATGAAAGGTAAGAAGAGGAGTCCTCCAACTCAGTTTGCAAATGTTCTATAAACACACAAACTTAATGGAATGAATTTCTTGCTAAGAGCATTCATTAAAAATTCTTGCTACAGCCACAGACTAAGCGATTAAAGAAAAGCCAAAGAAACGTAAGCTCTGTTAATATGTTAACTTCCCAGAGCTGTAATTCTCCTCCAGATAAATGCCAGAAACACAGAGCACCAATACACGCCGGTTTCAGCTTTACATCTTCAAAAAGAAAGTAAATCTGTTAAGTTTGAAGAAAGCATGTCTTCAACATCAGTAAGGCCAGCAAGCTGAACAACAAATTCCTAAGGTGCTGAATGCAGGCAGAGCAAAGCCACTGGAATTCAATCAGAAAAAAAACTTGAACAACAGCTCAGACCCTGAGCTACCAGCGATTCCACCACCTGTGAGAAATGTTGAGGCAAGCTCTCAGAAGACCTTTGCACAGTGTTGTTTTGTGTAACCCTAAACATGTTAAGATACTGTGAAGGCTTCCGATGACTTCTGAACAAGGCCGTGCATGTAAACAGCTCTTAGGTCTATGCTGCAGTCCACCCCCATGCAGATCAGCATCTGGCAAGAACAGGTCTCATTTCCAGCTCAGCAGAGCTTCCAAAGCCACACCAAATACCTGGACTCATTCTGTGACTTAGATACTTCATCGCTGCATTCAGCAAACCCAAGACTGCCAACACTGCTTGAAGGAGAACCTTCAACACCAGAGTGATTCTCCACACCATCTTTCTTGACTTCCTCTTCTGTTCCACTCTTGGATGAACCTCTGCCAATAATGAGCTTGTCCCATTTCTGTTGATCAATCTCAGTTACTGGCCCAAAATGCACAAACTTCTGCTTGGGGCTACCAGCTTTTTTGTTTGCTCTGGCTTTGCGGACAGCAAAATCATCATGGGCTGCTGCTTTCACCGTGATTTCAGCTGGTGGCAGAGTGTCACTGGGACACTTGAAATCTTCTTCACTGGTCAGAATGAGGAATAAAAGAATCCCCCCCCAACATGAGACCCCAGAATAAAGCAGATTAATGCTCCTAAGGTTTTGAAGGGGTTTTATTTCAAAATTAAAGGACACAGGTACAAACAGCTGTGGCATACTGAGGCCCAAATCACTGATAAAATCGCAAGACAGCATAGACCTGTTGGGGAAACTCTGGGAGCACATCCATGGAAGCTCTTCCTTAGGGGAAGGAACATAGCATATGCCCCTTTCCAGACTCAGTTCTTCACCCTAACAAAGCCATAGTTACTTCATCTGCTCATGCAGACCTGGGCCATGTGCTATGCAGGACTGAATGGCACCAGTACACCCACCTTGTCATGGGGGAGTTCCAGTGGCATGAGAGCACCAGCAAGGGCAATTCACTTATCCTAAACCAAGGGGACTGAACCTTGATGTTAATAAATCACCTCAAAAGTAATGGAGAGACTACTAATATCTTTGAAACGAGAATGATTAAGTTTTGATAGTTTGTATTAGTGCTAAAATTACATACAGTAACCACATTGTTAGAAGAGAATGCCTGAACAGATGGCCACCTTGCACTGGAAAATGGCTCATGCCTGAGCAGGAGGCTTGGAGTTGTTAATCTTTCCTTCTAGAGTCACAAATCACCTGCATACGTTATAGCACATCTCCACAGGGAAACAGTTTAGAATAACTGCTTTATACTGTCTCCCTTGGCAGAGGTTTAGTTTACAGTAAGAGGACGTCTGCACCATACAACGAGGCTCCTGAATCCCCTGCTGCGGTGACACACGGTGCTGGTGTATTTACTCAACACTGGAGTACAATGCCACGCAGATATATTAGTTCAGGTCTCAAAAGCTGTATAGCCACATTAATGCAAAGAGATGATGATCCTCAGGTAATATCCCCGAGGTATAATACCCCAAATCCTGAAGATAGCTTCAGGTTAGCAGCAGTGTAGTGCTGCTGACTTAGCAGTGCCACTTTGACTTTTGTGCTGTTCAAGCACCCTCAAAGCAGATTGAGTCACAAGACAAGAGGGGCCTTTCTTATGAGTGTCCACCAGGGACTGTGAAACTACTTCAGTGCCTTAAACGATGGACACATTTTCGTTTCATGATAGATAGCATCCCTGCATAGATTTCTAACTCCTCCTGAAAACTGAAATAGGTAAGGACTGATCGTTATCAAGGTATTCTTCAAGCATAAGCACACACAGTGGATTGTGATAAACTAAACACACTTTCTAGAGCGACAATCCTGTCCACAGGCAGAAACCATACCTGTGCTCCCCTGATAGTTTCAACCTTTTCCAGGTCTCCAGATCTGCTTCTGTTATAGAGGCATTCACAAAAATCACATCTTCTCGTATCTGAGGAAGGGCGTTTTGAGATTTCTGTGTAGCTAAATCATCTCTCTTGGCATCAGGCCCTTTCACCTGCTGTTCCTCCTCTGACTCAGTCTTCTCAGTTTGCAGAACTGGGTTGTCTTTGCTTGTCACTATTTGCCTTGCTGATGCCATGTGCACTCGTCTTCTCCTAATTTAATGCACATTCCAGTTCAACAAGAAAAGATATTTTGAGGGAGCAATGATAAATCAGTGTCAATAGAAGAGGTTTAGAGGACAAGTAGATAAAACTGAATTTGTAAGATCGGCTTTATATTAATTTTAGGAAGTAAACATGGAACGAATCATTTGAAGTTGAAACCTCACATCTACACTACCCTGCTCACGCACTACTGAGACCACTTCTTTGCATGACTTGCATTCCTAGCTCAGGCAAGAAAAATTTTTAAGGTATTACTATATAAAGCATTTCTGCAATAAGCTTTCTCTTAAATAGTTACAAATATCTCATTTTCATATTATTAGCAAAGTGAATTCAGGTTTTGCCCACAAACACACTACAGAATTTCTTTGATCTTAGAGTCATGTCAATAGCAATAGAATATTAAAATTTGGTTATGTGCTCTTCAGATGCCCTGCCAAACTAGTCATTAGAAAATGTTAATATAATCAAATTACCAGCAGTTGAAAGGCACATTTTGCATTACTGAGAAGAGTTACTAAATATTAAGAGGTTTCCTGAACGTATCAGTTATTACAGTCAAGGTCACTGTAATGTGTATATAGTGGTTTTATCTAGGATCACTTCTTTCTGCACAAGTAAAATAAATATACTTGTTCCTGAAGATTTGTGCCTAGCAGATACTAGCAACTTCTTAAGGGTCTGTATCACTGAACTGAAGAAAGATTTTCTAGGCTGAAACCTTGTAACCCGTACTACATTTTCAAAAACAACGCCTTATAAGAAACATTAGGACTACATGCAACACAATTCCGTGCAGTATACCAGGCATATATATTCACTGACTTAACTAAAGACTTACCTGAGCTCATGTTTAATGCAGGGTATTAAAAGGGCATTTGATGAAACAAATGCATCAATAAATGTGTATTGAAAATGCTCAGCAAAAGAGCTGAAATGCAAAATGTATCTTCAAGTTTATTCTACACTACTCACGCTCATGAGCTGCCTCATGGGCTTAGAAAACAAAAGTGCCCAGTCTTTATGTTATTTACGCTCACAGCCAGTTTAAGCTCCTGGTCTGATACTGTAACAAAAAATTACAGTTGGTAATCTTCATCTGGGTTTTTTTTGTTCACTTTATGATAAAGCATTTGCATTTACTTAACCCTGTAAGTTTTTTGTAGCCAAGACAGCTTTAGCCCTACAGAGCAATAAGCCATGTGAAATTAAGCATTATAATAGAAATAAAAAGATCATGAGTGCACACCTTGCATGTTCCTGTTTTTCCATTTGCAATGGCTTTTTAACATCTTCCAGTTTACCTTTATCTTTACTTGTATAGGGTCCAATTAAATAGGAGTTAAATGGAACTATGTGTTTGGGTTGATTCATTCTGGCTCTCCGAGTGGCAAAGTCATCCTTTTCTAAATCAGGAATTCTGGTGGCTGCTTCATCTTCTGAACCAGAATCCTTCCCCTGGTAATATGTCATGAAGGGGTTGTCCTTGCGAAGGATGATGTCTGGGATGCTTCTGTTGTCTTCGCATGTTGGCTTTTTACTGACAGAGCAAAATTAAATAAAGCTCTTGATGCACCAAGAAAGGACAGGGCAGTGGCAGCACTTATCTCCAGGTCGTAAAACAAGCACAGTTAATCAAATACGCTCCAGGCTGCTGTTAGATGGGGTAAAGCCTTGCTATAAATAAAACTTATCATATACAAGTAACAAATCTGCAAGGACTTCACACAAAACATCAGCATGTTGGATCTTTACTTACTTTAGCTATAGCTATAAGAATCAGTAAAAACTAGTTTAACATACTAGATGCAGCGAATGTAGTACTATAAATGGCAGTATCAAACTTACTGAACACTTCAAACAAAGAAAGAGATTTGATACAAATACCCTGGTCAACATTGCTGAATCCTGAAATATCTGATATTTGGCACTTTTTCTTCTTAATGGCTGTTTTTTAAAAGACTTGAGTGATCACTGAGGCTGCTTGCCCTGATATTCTTAGCTGTTTTTCTCCTCATGCACACCCACATTTGGCTCTTTCCCTAACTAACCTTCCCTTTCCCCCTGTTGAATAAGCCCTCTACACCAATGCTAACATACAGTAGCTTCAATGATAGCATCAGTATGACAATGATACTGGCATGCTAGAACACACTGCCTTGACCAGAAATGCGACTGACACCCATACAGCCTTCTTGTTAATGAAGATTACAACAATAAAGACCCTTGACAGCTGGTGCCAAGAAAGATTAAGGTTATTTTAACTTATAACGGTCAATACTCTTAAGTAAACTGAAAAGACAGATGGCAAGAGCTAGGCGATCCTCCCATTTAAAAATGAAATTGTATTTATCGATATTTAGGAAGCTGGATATCAAGTAGTAGACTATTCCATGCGGTACTCTTGTAGGGTGCAAATATCTTGCTATACAAAGGGAAGAATAAGATATCAAAAAGGATTAAACTGACATTAAGGAAGTAAATGGGTCAGGGGTTGCTTTAAGCTCCTCTACTACTTTAAAAAACAGTAGTGTTATAATAAGCTGATTTTTAAAGCATTTTAAAGCCCTGCAAGCCCACTACACAGGCCACTTATTTTACGGCCCCAGCCACCCTTTCAAAGTACTGCTCAGCGAAGTTGCCAGAGAAAGTTATGGGGAAGCCGTAAACCATTTGTGGTTTATGTCAGCCTGGCTCAGGCTCGGAGGACAGAGGAGCAATAGGAATGTGCCTGGCTTTGCCTTGTTACGCTGTTGCACAGGACCCCCATCAGCAATGTGGAGAGCACACTCTCAAACTAGCCAAAGGCAACTTTTTCCTCAGATCTCTCTGAAGGATCAAAGTTTCATTTAAGGCAACAGACAATGCCGGCTGATGGGACTCCAAAGGGAACTGCTGTTCCTCTCCCTCATGAGCATCTCTGTTCATGGCAGCTTCAGAAGCAGCTGGAACAGACGGCTCTGAGCTGCTCTATGCTTTGCATACACCCTCCGTCGGTAAGGGTGGTCCAATCCCTTAGCTTCCACTTAGAATGATTCTTTACAAGAGTCTTCCACTACTCTTTCTTCTGTAAAAGAACATGGTAAGATGTTTATTAAGTATGTTGACTCTTGTATATACCAAAATTAACAGCCCTATGAGGTCATCTTCAGGTTCAAATTTCACTGCTGAACAGGTTATGTTACATTGCTCAATTCTAAATCACAGGTTGTCAACACACAAGCATAATTTGCCCAAATCTAATTTGCTTTTTAAACATGCAATACCGTAAGTACAAGATGACCACCAGCGAAAGAGTCTTATTTTCCATTTATGGTTTCTTAAGACATCTTTTCTTCCCCCACCTCGTACAAGAATATGAAAACTTTAGAGAAAATACATTGATCTAAAGTAGATACACTATGTCTAGTGTTTTAGGCGCAAAAGAAAACAGTTATCTAAAAGTCATATATGCTGGGTCTTGTTCTCCTAACTCAGCCAGAGTAGGTATGATTTTTTTTTAATCAAACTTTATTACTGATACCATTCCCTTTTCTGAAATCTAATAATCTGGAAATAATTTTCAGAACCCTGGACATAAAGGACATGCATAAAATCACAAAATGCTCCATTAAATCTTGTTTACATTTACTACTTAAATGAAAATCAATAAGATGAGTATTTATTCAGCTGGTTAGGTTGAAGGTATCATTTTATGGTTCTAGTTTTTAAAAGCTGCATATAACCATGTGACAATTCAGTAAAAACAGCTGAATTTTTCAGTCTCATGTCTGTCAATGCTATTGAAGCTTGAGAGCATCAAATGTAGCATTTCTGAGAAGGGTGGTTTTGGCAACAAAGAAATATAGAGTTATAATATTCAAAAGAGAACCTATGAGTCATTGTAATGGAGAACTGAAGAACTTGGAGCTTTTAGTACGTAACTAGACTTCAGCAATCAGTTTCTAGGCTAGGAGTATTTTCCATTCATTTACATTTTGTTTTTAATGGAATCAGAGATTATCTATGACATTTTGGGGTCCCCTAAATCAGTTTCTGATAGTCTCTAAAGTTATTTTTAAGGCCAGTTTATCATAGAGATAGCAAAGACTGTAGATTTGAAGCTTGCCATGGACCAGAATTCCCTGCAGATTTGCAAATCACTCTTGTGTCCCAGCCCTTGCAGAAACAACACCCAGGTCTGTGCTGGTATAGCAGGTGCTTCCCAAGTGCCAGACCGCAGGAGTTTGTGCTCCCTGAAGCAGGGTCTCATACAGCCTTGGGGATCCTTATACTGCATTTCAAAACAAAAGTTTTGTGTGCTTATGTACTGTTAGGATAAGAGTTCATCTCCCTTTTGCAACGAACATGCCAAAAACATTTGCTCGCACTTCTCTCTCATATTCCCCTCTCCATCATCTATCATGACACACTGAATTCTCCTCTTTTTAGGGAGGCTCCATAAATCTGATCCTTACCTTTCAGATACAATACTGTAAATAAGTGAGAGATGCAGACAACAGGAAAGCAAGGAGGATCACACATCAATAAAACAATGTGCTATAAAGAGACAATATACTCCTTTGGGAAGGAGAATTGCTTTTTGGCATGCATTTGTATAGCATCTAGCTCAATGGAGCCCTTTCCTAGAACATGATACAGCAACTGAGATAAGTAATTAGATTCCAAGCAAAAAATACATTTACATAAAAGTTCAAATCCTTCCTGTGCTGGACCCAGAAAGGTTTCCTACTGAGTTTCAGCTTTAGGAACAATTAGATGCCTTGTAGAACTCAAATTCCCAGTGGGCGTCCTCCAGAGGTCAATATGTTGAGATGAAACAGCCCGTAAACAGCTCAGAGGAATGGGAAAACAACTGAAAACCTCAGGTGAAAAAAAGAGAGGCTGGCATCATAGAAAGACAAGGGAATAAGAGGGGTGAAAAAAACCACAACAGAATGTAGAAACATAAGGGATTGAGGATTGCCCATACCATTAGTGTATGGATATTTGAAATTGATGCCAAGAAGAAGAGAGATAAAGTAGAGATGTTCAAAGAACAGGGAGTGATAATAAGACATTAAGAAAGATGATTAAATGCTCTCCTATATCCTAAAGTGTCACTACTAAATTCTTCCCTTCTCATGCACTATTCTTCAACTTATACATAGAAATAATTTTCCTTACAGACCTCTGACCCCAGTGCCTTTTCTGCTGTGTCTTCCTACAATTCCCTGCAGTAGGCTCCTACTTCAGTATGGTGAAGCTCGGGCTACTAAGCTCTGCTCTTTGACCCTCAGCTGGGGCAGAAAACCAGCAGCTCCTCCTTCCTTCAGCTGCCAAATTCCACAAGTTGCTTCCACTGAGAGCAAGGAAAGAAAACAGCCTTTTATTTCTCCTCCCTTTTTCTTCAGCCCTGTCAGGACCACAGATTGTCCAAGGAAAGAGGAGACCCGATTTCCTGCCAAAGAACCACGCATTTGATCACATGTGCTTCTTCTGTGAAGATTAAGGCAGCAGATCAAGCACAGGCTTGGAAAAGGGACTCTCAACGTGGTGAGCATCCTCCAAATGCAAATGCGAACAGCACTGGTTGTTGTGCACTGCACTGCTAAACACAAGCTATTACTACATTTTACTGCACATTACTATATTACTATCATTAATACTACAGCCTTGGACTCAGAATAGGATTATGCTAGTATCCTACCAGGTTATGGATTCCTGATCAGCTAGCACACTAATGGAACTTGAAGGACTAATTTATGACAGATAACTCCTCTTCATTACTATCTGGCTTTGTTCAAGTAGTACCCCACAGCCACACAGAAGTAATGGTTTCTTACGGCTTGCTGATAGTGAAGCTAACCTGAGAAGAGGACATATGGCTGCATATATACTGTGTTTGTTTTATCTGCATATGGCACATATGTATATGGCCGCAGATAAGCTTCACTGTGTCTGTGAACAAGCTGTATCACACAAGAGCTGTACTTTTCACTAATACATTTCAAAGCCCAGACTGTAGATCAGCATCTGCTAAACCACTTACTGTAAGGATTTCACCTTACAATCCTAAGTAAAATGTTTTGGACAGGAGGACATTTGGACACTTACCCTTTAGCCAAACCACTTTGATTATTTATAAGAGCCTAGCCTTCTGACTTGGTTAAAACTGCTTTGTGGGCCATCCCCATGAAAAAAAGAATTTTAATGAGGATCCAGTATCACGGAAAGGCATGGGCAGTGAGCCTAGCCATCCTTCAGCTCTTTGAGTTAACAGGAAACAACCAAACTGAACAATATCCAAAAATAAATAAGACAGGTAGTAAGTGTATAGCTACTGATACTCCATGCCAAAGTCAGTCAAATTATGATTGCTGAACTACGCCTCCATGCTTTAACTGGTACATGTGTTAACAAGCCCTGTATTTTTATAGTTCCTGCCATTAAAAGTAAATCCATCATTTATTAACACAGCTAAAAATATTAACCACCTGAAAAGCGTGGCTCAGTAAACTAAACCATCCCATTGGCAACAAGTAAAGTAAGTTTCTGAAACTTTTGCCTAAACAAGGCATTTTAATGTACATTTATATGTATTTTTTATTAAATTCAAGAAAGCATTAGGTGGAAGGTGAAAAGTAGTCCGTGTAGTAGTTTTCTTGGAGACAGTTTACATTACGCTGTAAGACGATACAATTTCTCAACACAAAGGCAGTTAGCATCATACAACTCCGCAATCCACAGCTGCCACATCACAAGCCTTTTCAGACCAAGACCTTCACTAGCAATTGTGAGTGCTTAGCAGGCTGGATTCTTGTTAGGAGAAGTGCAATCACAGAGGAACAAGGAAACCCACACTTCAGACAATCCTAAAAGTGTGAAGCGTGCACAATTTCCCACACTGTTGGGCTAACCTGCCATAGCGCTGCGCTGCTGACATGACCTTAATGCCAGCTTGTTCGAGTCTTCTTAACTTTCTGATCTCTTCTGCATCTTTCCCCTTGGGTCCTGATGTTTCTTTCGCACTATATGAAGGAGACTGGTCTATGGGGTTTCCTTCAGTTTGATTCAAAGCTACTTGATTTTTAAGGGAGCTTGCCTCAGGAGCCATGGAGCCCACTTTCTCCTTTTCACACAGGCCTGACGTTTCATTCTGTTCTTCTTCTATGGTTTCAGGGTGGGGTTTGCTATTGAATTATACAAGGTAGTTTAATGTATGCTGTGCCTGAAACACATACACTTCTTTATTATAAGCATATTTTGTTGATATCAAGTCACCAAAGGATATTCTGATGAATGATCTGGGTAGAAAATTATGCTTTTTAATGGAAGTTGCTCCTTATGTCGTATCAAAAGTGAAATATCAGTTGACAAAACCAGCATGCAGAAACAAATAGTCACAGCTATATAGACTGTAGTGGTGTATAGAATACAACATACAATAAATAGTTTTAAAAAAAAAACAAACACAGCAAAAATATTACCTATTTTGATTGAATACATCAAATGTTACTTGCATCATTTGTCAGCGAGCAACTGTCTTGACAACTGAGGCAGATCATCCAGAGCATTTTTGTCCAGCCTTGGGATTGAGTCAACATCCATGGTACTTATGTTAACCAACACTTTGTCAAACACAAGCTATACATTGCGTCGTAAGGTAAATAATGACACGAAGATGATTATTTTCCACTCATTGCTTTTCTACATCTTTACCAATTGCTACAAACAGTTTATTAGTACCATTTACCAGCATTAAGAGATGCATTACAGCTTCATAGGCCTTATGAAAAGAATTAAAATTAGGCAAGTGTTAAAGCACCATCACTGAGGAAGGGAAAATTTGGACAGACTGGTCTTACCTGAAAGGTCTGTCTCCCAGTGGTGACGTTGCTGTGCTCCAGCTCTTTCGGTACTCTTCTCGTTCCGCTTTCTTTTTCCGAAGTGGAGCAGGTACGTAGAAAGTCTGATTACTCTTGTTTGGGAGGTACTGGTTAAAAGGCACAGCTGATTTAGGTTCACCGTGTGAGGTCCGCCTCGCCAACATATCATCTTTTTTCACATCTGGCATCTTTCTGTGTGGCAGGTCAGTTTCTGAGTCACTTCCTCTCCCTAGTGAAGGAGATAAAAATCCCTCTTCTTTTCACTTTCATTCAGTTTTATTTTTTGGTTGTTTTTTTTTTAAATTATAAATCAGAGAAGACACCACCAAAAAATTACATTTAGCATATGAGATCCAAAAAATGAGGCCACTTTTATCTGTATTTATATTTTAAAATCAGTTACTGAAGGTAGTAGCCGTAATATCTACATAGACAGTAAACATTTTTTTTCCCCATCAACTCTTACTTTCTGCCCCTGAAAACTCACCTTCAGTCACAAGTCACATCAAAAAACTCAGGGTCAGATTAAGCCAGATTTGTCAATCACACAGGACTGCTACAGAAGCTTACCTGACTAAAGCCCCAATGACTCAGAGTTGTATATACGGGTACGTTTGACCTGACTCGCACTCTTGAACCTAGACTTACATGTGCATAACAAGCTCAAGCAAAAAAGGGCTGCATGCTGTCTATTTACAGAATGGCAGAAATCTGTGAATGTTTCTACACAGACATATTAACAGCAATTTGAATGCACACAGCATCAGCTTTGATCAAATTCTGAGAATAAGCATCAGTTGCTATAAACCAGAAGACTCAGATGGTCTCTCTCCAGGGTCATTGGTTGCCTGGTCAATCAGTTTAGCACGCTGCAAAATAGAGAGACTTGATCCCCAGATGGGAAGGTGCAAGGAGAGAGGGAAGGGATCTCTGGATTTAGAGGTTAGATCAGTACAGCAAAGGCTCAAGAATACTTGCTGGCAAAAAATAGAAATAAGGTGAGAGAGAAAAATCAAGTTACAAAGAATAAGATGGGAGATCAACAGAACTGAGTGACTATTTTGTTCAAATTAACTAAGCTTCCTGATATATACAACCCATTCAAAGCACAGAGACCTAGGCAAGACTTTTCCAGCTTGAAAACAAAAAATCCCAGATGGCAGGACAAATACCTTAGAGAGCATTTGCAGTGGAACTGCCCTCCTAGTCATTCTGGAAGCCACTTCATAGACATTCACTAGATTCCCTGCATCACCACGAGCCTTTTTAAGTAATTCCCAAAGAAGCTATGTAAATAGTTCTCTCCCAGCAGTGTAACATCATCATGGGGTCTGGTTTGATGAGTGAAACGAAGCATATTCAGCCATTTCTCCCACCAGCATTCAATCTTCTCTTCAGCTTTGGAGCGCTGGATGTCTCTGGCCCTTGGCCCCTTTGCAAAACTTGCATATGCAATAGCCATTCCTCTTTTTGGGGTAAGGGGAAGCCACCCAGCTTGTGTCCTCTTGCTAATCCATCATGCTAGTAAATTACTAGTAATTCACTGAGCTACCTAATGAACAACTGAAAACAATGAAGTCATAAAAATCACAAGTAGCTTGTGTGTAATTCAAAGCGGGGGAAGTAAAAGAGGTCTAAATATGCCAGGAATGTTATTTGCAAAGAGCTTTTGCAGCAGACTGAGTTATTCAATGTTTGCTTGGAAAGAGATGAAGAAGAGTGAGAAGGAACAGTAATAAATGACAAGACACAGTGGAAATAAGCTAGTTAGACAAAAATCACAACGCTCTTTTTGCCAGTAATCTTTGGCTTGAACAATTTCGGTTAAGAGCATATGAGAACTAGCACCATGCTTGGTAACCTGAGTCTTTGTCTAAACAAAAAGTGGAGATGTGACCAGAATCATGGGTGTCTGAGGACAGCTGAGGTTTGAAGAGCTATAATATCATTAGACTGAGTAGGGCCCCAGAGGACCTAAAAGAAAATGAAAAGATCCCATACTGTTATTTGCTATTCTGTTTGCACTTGGCTTTGTTCTGGTTTTTATTTTTGTATCACATGAAAACCAGTCTTGAACTGGCAGACAGAAATGCTAGAATAGATAACCACAGTAGCAGAGGGATTAGAACAGATTCCTCTCCCTCATTACTTATGTGCCTACCAGCATCCCCAGTCGAATACTTCAAAGACAAACGGCTTATTTAATTATTCGTATTTTATTCATGAAATTATTTTCAGCTCAAATTTGAAAAAAAAAAACCACTTGAAGCCAAAGCACTGAATGAAAGATGCAGCTGTTGCTCTACATTTACAACCTTAACTTTGTCATTCTGCATTTCCAAGTAGAAGCAGCAGCAAGTTTCAAAACTTGTAAGAAGCAGCTATACACCACAGACATACAGATCCTTCACATAGAATCACAGAATCATAGAATGTTTCAGGTTGGAAGGGACCTCCAAAGGTCATCTAGTCCAACCTCCCTACACAAGTAGGGACATCTACCTAGGTCAGGTTACTCAGAGCCTCATCGAGCCTGACCTTGAATGACTCCAGGGATGGGGCCTCCACCATCTCTCTGGGCAGCCCGTTCCAGTGCTCTATGACCCTCATGCTAAAGAACTTTCTTCTAATATCCAACCTAAATCTATCTTTTCGTAACTTAAAACCATTACTTCTTGTCCTATCACTACAAACCCTTGTGAACAGACCTTCCCCTGCCTTCTTGCAGGCCCCCTTCAGGTACTGGAAGGTCAGTATAAGGTCCCCCCGGAGCCTTCTCTTCTCCAGGCTGAACAGCCCCAACTCCCTGATCCATGCACAACTGTCAGCCAAGAAGAGGATTTTATTAATTCCTGAGGATATCAGAAACTCTACAGGCAGGTGAGCCTGCAATTCTACTGTTTTAAACAAACTGTTTTGCTCTACCACTGGTTTTGCTTACTTTTTGCCAAGGCACAGGGTCCACATAGGACACCAGTGGAGTTCCTGAACAGTGGAGCTTCCACCTGAAATAATCATCACTTCAGGATCACTTAAATGATCTTCATTCATTCATTCTTTTTTCCTAGGAGTGGAAGGAATCATAGTTTTATTTCACTATTATATTACTGGGTTTATACTGAAAGCTCCTATCTGAACGGAGAGAGAAGTAATGCAAGCAGAACCTTTTTGTCCATCTAGCTTTGCATATTCATTACTTATATCAAAAACTACATGCAGCTGAGTGAAACACTGGCCTGCTGGGGCCACAGGAAGAGGTTTGACAGAAAAGAGGTCAGCCAAGCTACACCTCACCTGCAACTCCTGGAGGAGACAGCTGTGAAGTTATGGCAGCAGCAAGCAAGGAAAATGGGACATATTAGAAAGGGCTGGCTGGACAAGTCATACGTGTGCACACAGCATCTGCACGCACCCTGGGTCTGGATATAGTTAAAGACTAATTTTTAAAAACAAGCTCTGTATGTTTGCATCTTATTTTGTGTCTGTTACAGACTCAAGAATGTAACAAGACAGTATGTCTTAGCTGTGGCAAACCACCAACCACAAAACCTCACTAAAGTCTGCTAATACAGCAGAAGTTGATAGGAAGTGGCTACAGGACATATGTAACTGGTTGCCCACCAGCTCCAAGTAGGCAAGGACACTGGACACTCCTTGAGCACCCAGGATGAAGCACCACTTCTTGATCAGGACATACGAGCTGTTCTTATTTGCCAACACCACACTTTCATCTTATTTGGGAAGGCAGAAAAATGTTCTGTAATGTGGTGACTGTGCTCTCTTCAGCATCTGAGGGAGCATGAGGCTCTTTCGGGGAATCAGCCCCAGTAGCTAGTTCTGGATGGTTCAATCAGCAACAGCCTCAGCACCACAGGCTGCTCAAAACAGCAGAGCAGATCTTAGCCCTGCCTTCCTCACAGCTCTTTCGTAAGTCAGCTGTGATACCAGCTCTCCCTGCCAGCTTTTCCGTCTTAAGGAGTGCCCCATCACCTCAGGAAATCTCTCATGTGTCCGGTTATGATTAGCACCAGTTTCTTTCATACTGCCAAGAGCAGTATGAACATCTGGTTCCTACCAAAAAGTCTTTCTGCCTTTCCTTTTTTTATTAAATAAATAACATTACTAAGGAGAAGTGATTCATGTGTGGAACATAACTTCATCTGATGATGAAGTTTGACTGATTCATCTGTTCATCGGGAAAGTAATTGTGCAGATGGAGCCTCAATCAAGCATCGTTTTGTTCTGAACCTGAATCCTGCTCGCAACAGGCAACCTAAATGCATGCTCCACACCTGCCTCTAGCAAATCCTTCCTTATCCGGCACGCTGTGCTTACAAGCCTCTGTAAGCCTCTGGGAATCAGACAAGAAAGGCAGAAAAGCAGCATCCCTTCTGTAAGCCTAGAGCTGCGTGCCCTTGCTCAAAGGTGTACAAGGACGGCCACAGCTCTGATACTGGGAACTATTAATTTACCCAATTTTCTAAATACCATGGAAACAAGTATGACATTTGGTAAAATGCTGTACATCAGACTTCAAAACTGTCAAGTATCAGACATTTCCAAGATATTTCTAGGTTGTTTATCTGCCCAGGTTTTACTTAGGTAAATGTTCTATTCGCTTCAATATTTCCCTTGTTCCTACACTTTTGTTTCTTGCTCTAGCCTAGTTTATAAGTTAAAAGGAGTCTGCATAACATCCTCTTACATCATAACCCAGAAAAGGACTCTTCCCATCAAAAAATTACACTGCTATGATGTAACTCATTTTCCAATGATACACTATCCTAACTGAGACAGACTTCAAGTAAGTTGTTGGCAAAGTAATCTTAAACCCTCAGGGACCACAAATCAGCATTCACAGAGAAATTCTCCCAGCAGATTAGCACAATTCAGAAGCTGTGTCCAGCTTCTGAATGGCATGTTGGCTCCAAAAATGTTACTTACATGCCACAATACTATGCATGTGCCGCGTTGTGACTGGTACTTACCATCGCTGCTCCCTCTGAGCACTACATCTGGAGATGGTGTCTGCTGTGAGCGGGAGCCAAAGGAGTCCAGACTGTCAAAGGAATCATCTCTGCCATGGCGAGGCGGGGAGAGGGAATCGCTGCGTTCAGAGTCCCAGCAGTCTATATAGCCACTGTCACGAATGCTGCGCTTTGGGCTCTCAATATCCTCCGTTTCCTACATGCAAGTACAGCAAGTACCTCTTCATAAAGAAGCCATTGACATCCCCGTGAGATCCATTACACATCAGACAACAAAGCAGCTTCCCAAATATTAAAACTCTCTTCCCCAAAAGAGGGATTCCTTGTTTTCTGCCCCTTCTCCCCTTCAAAACAAAAGTGCAAGCTTTCAACAGACCTCAAATTTATGCTGATTAAGAGGAAACTCCACTCATTAGAGCAATGAACTAAGAAAAAGTTGCAATAGGCAAGTTAATAAACTGATCAAAACTGAAAGTAACCTGAAACTTGATTTGTCGTCCATAGTCCATAGCACAGGCAAAGGCACTACAATTTTAACATCGTGCCTGCATCAGGTTTAACTCTGCTGCTTTCCAAAAGATCCCCCCCTCCATTTGCCCATCTATTGTATCTGGCTGGGACACAAGCAGACAGCATTTGTTGTTGCTGCTTCAGCTCGGCAAAATAATGAAGCAGTGTGCCCCAGCCTCCCTCTACCTTGAAGAGAAATTCCTGTTATGAAAGAGGGATGTCTTTCTGAAGCAATCAGCAATGAAAAATATGCAAAATGCTTTTCCTGATGCCTCAGAAGAATTCAGTTGTGCTCTTTACTCTTTGCCAGCTCCTGGCTCTGGGGGATATGAAAGCACTTGTAGCTGACCCACATGTTCAGAGCAGGGAGAACAATGGTTGTCTTTGACAGCCCTGTGATTATAAATTCTTTCCAGTGCAAGCAGCACATACTAAAACACTGAAACTCCAGCAGAGGAAAAGGTCAATAGAAGCCATCCTCACCCTTGCACTATAATAAATCCCTTGTTTGAGAGAGTGTCTTAACATTAATTACAATTGCATAGGCTGAGAAAAAAAAAAAACAAACAAAAATAACTACGTTTATTCAAAGATAATTCTGTTTTTTTCTCCCTCGACAGTAAGCAAAGTCAGAGATGTGGGTGCCGTTATCAGACTGACATTTTGTGACCCAAAAAGGCTGGAATGTGTTGGTTTTTTGTTTTTTTTTTCTCTTCCTTTTCTTTTTTTTTTCCCCAGAAGCATTTGAATATTAATTCCTAATTAAGAAGCACCTCCTACTTACCACTAGCTGTAGCACAACGGCTGTGCTAAGCACAGCTCCCACTGTCCCTGACTGCTAACGTTTTACCTGTTACTAGTATCGCCAACAAGAAGATCAATCAAGAGCATCCCAGTACACTATGGCTGGACACCTCAACAAGAAAGCGGGTTTGCTGGAGAAGTTATGGGGAGAGGAGAGCCCTGCAGTAACATACCAAAGCTTCCGTGCTGGAAAAGAGAGAGGCTTGAAGCGAGACCAAGATCAGACCCAATGTCCTGCAGACTTTTCAGGAAGAAGGTTTAATTAGTGCCACGCACTATTACTCTGCCAAAATACCACATTAAGGGCAGCAGCAAAGGTCGCCTAAGGCCAAGCTGAACTGTGGTAATGTCATTAAGTAACCCCACTGCAAACCGAAGTGAAAGTATTTTCTAAAAACAAATAAATACATCTAAGAAAGTTGTAATTGAATCCTGTGTAATTTCCTTCCCCAGAACTACTTAGAGAAATAAAATACTGACAGAAACACTGGACAAAGATCTGTCTCCCTGAAATCTGCATGAGTTACATCCAAGAACAAATCTAAAAATCCTATCAAAATCCCGTTTGTGACACGATCCAAAAATCTTTTTAAAAATCCAAATTCCCTAAATCCCCAAATCCCTTCATACCAATCAGCTATTCTCAATCCTCAGGCACACTTCCATTTTCCTAAATTACTGTATTTGAATGACACAGAACTGCTCAGCAGCTACAGTGACTTAAACTCAGGCAAAAGGCCTCATCCCGCATTCACTATCTCCCAGAGTTTGAAAACAGTCCAATTGTGAACTAATGAGTCCTGCAGACCCTACTTTCAAAGGCCTGTTGATGTTAATTTTGCATGCTGCTCACCAGGAATTAGGAGGCAGGCACCAGGATGGGATCCTAGACTTCTGTAAACATGTTCTTTACAGCCTTCCCCTTGGCAAAGCTACCCTCCCAGCACAACGCTGTCTCACAGACGGGTCCTTGTCCTGCCTGGAACAAACGTCATCTCCCAAATGTTTTCAACGGGAAAGTGGTTATCTGCAGGACTGATAACGCCATAACACGACACACAACAGCACAATAGTCTTTCATATTATTTAATTAAAAACACAGTACGCCATGGAGTAGTACTAAAAGTGTGATTGCCAAATACAAGATGCATTTCTCCAGGAAGTGTCACCCACAAAATATAACAAAAAAAGCCATCGATGTTTTGTCATTGGGAATTTCTAGTTTAAAAGTAAAGAATGTATACCCAAATAGTTATTAATGAAATTAAAAGCAGAATAGCATTAGTAAGATTAGAAATGAATAGCCCTTTCAGTGTGAGAAGCAGAAAAAGATGAGTCCAAGACAACTTATATCTGAGCTGTCTTTTGATTTGCTTATTAAAAAAGGAGGGCAGAGAAGATTTATAACAGAAAACCTAAACCAGATTGAATTTATGGTGGATTTAATTATTAAATTATGTGGAAAAAAATGCCAGAAGAGAATGTGATAAAGTGTCTTTTCATCACTCAAGCTCAGCTATAAAGAGCATCAGAGTGTTGCACAGCATGACTAACATGTTCTATTTTACAACCAAATCCTCTTCAATCGCAGTAACAGACAAGCCCACAATTGCCAGAGGGAAATACTGCAGGGGTACTGGAGTAGGGAAGGTGACCTTAAAATAAGTTGCCAGCAGCCCTCGTAATAGCACCACCTAAACAAGACTTTTCAGGACTGCAAAGTGCTCTGTTTTTGCATTAAAGGAATATATATAGCTTTCAGCTTTTATGAGACCTCTACTCTGCTCCCAGCTCCAACATGTGCAACAAATCAATCTGCAGCCTCTTGCTTTTGCCCCCGACCTGCAGCACCCTGCACTGCCCAGCCATGCGCTCCACAATCATCAGCTCCCTAGAGAACGCTGCCTTTTGGCCCAGCCTACTTCATCCCACAAAAGGGCTCAAGATAGGACCTCCAAAATGCTTTGATGATTGGTCTGATGGATAAGGAAAAAGAGGAACCTTGTGCTGCAAGATCAGACATTAAAACATAAACCATAATACCATGTAGCACTAACATTATAATAACCTGCACTTTGGCAATTTTTCTGTGCTAGCTCCCTTGTTTGTCTTCGTTGCACCTTTCAGACTCTTTGGAGTGGAGACTGCTCCTTCCCTGCAGCTTCTACTTGGAAACAACTCAAGTATTAACTTCATTTCCTTATTGCTTAGGCTCCATTATATCACTCATGAGTGGCAAAGTCCCCAGTGATCAGTGCAGGTCATTTGAAATGAAGACCAAAATAAACCCCTACAGCAAGGCAGGATGCTCCCTTTTTCTCTCCATTTCCACTCATTCACAGGAACCAGGCTCACAAATAGGGATTTCACCGGCCTAGTTAAGGGTCTCTGTCACACTAGGGTGTAGGAACTACTATCAGTCAGCCAGGTATTTCTTCTTGTCCGGTGGCAATCCAGTGCTGGCCCTCTGAGATCCCAGAATGAAGAGCTGCAGGTGGTACAGATGCAGTAGCACAGAGCTCAAGAAGAGCAAAGAGTCTCCCACAGTCCCCAAATCCTGCTGCCTGTGGTGACCTGGCCATTACATGAGATGGGGAGGGAGTAGCAGGCACAAAGCTCTCTGTGGGCTGGAGAACATATCTGCATAGCCTTTCATGAGCAGTGTGTCCAGCAGATGCAATGGTAGCATCAGGTGCTGCCTGCTCCGTGCCCATTCTTCCATCCTCGGTAAATGCATGCTTAGATATTAATGCTAACCATTACTGGGGTTAAGTGTCTCATGTCAAGGTTCAGGGCATGCTGGAGTACTCAAACAAAAGTCCCCAAACCACCCTACAGCAACCACAACTTTTCCTTTCTAACAGAGCTCAGCTTATCATAAACCACCAAATATGATTTCAGCCAGAATTTAGAGTTTGGTAAAACACAAATTCATCAGAACCCTTGGTGAAACATAATCTCCTCCTATTACCCTTCAGCTTTATTTAGATACTTTGGTTTGATGGTTTATGTTGCAATTTAAAAACAAAAGAGCTGCCCATGAAACTGAACGTTTTTGAGAAGAAAAATCTCTGCTCCTGTGAGTCCCATCACCCTACTTCTGAGTCTCAGCTCTTCTAACTAAGACTGTGTGTCATAAATTAAAATAATTCAATCCAAAACATATGGAAATGAAGATGACAGAGCCACATGGCAATTTAAAAGCCCTGTTTGACATCATGTGCTGCATCATTGATATATCCACAAAGCTGCTGCGTAAGAAAGTTGTGTTTATGGCTTGGTAGAGACAGAGGCATTTTTGAAGGAGGTAGGGGTTTACTAAGTAATTTGTACTCCAGCCCCCCACTTCTTTCTTATTTAGCAACAAACAGGTCATTTATGGGAGTAGTATTTAAAACAGAATTTGTGTTCTGAAAACAAAAAATATACCTTTCTCATTTGTGCCAGCAAACCTTCAAACTCCTTCAGGTTCAGGGTTGATCCACTATATGATGTGCAGCTGTTTGCCACCTTCCCTAGCCAATAAATGGTGACTAATACCTGCAGAAGTTAACAAGAATTAATTGAAGCCATCTACACAGTCACTTAACTAAATTTACTTCCCTTCAGCATCTCTCATTTATTCTAAACTGCACAGCGGCAAAAGATTTTATTATAAATCAAAACTGAGAGGGAAGTGTCTTTCAGTGGTTAAACATAAATACATAAATAAACAACAAATACATGAAAATTTCAACAGTCCTATGGAATATGTAACTTGAAAAACTGGACAAGATATTTGGAACTGTTTAGAAGAGACCCTTGTAAATATATCTGTTCGTAAATCCAATAGGAAAAAAGATCCCTAAAGAGTACTAATACTAGTAGTCATGCATTAAAATTGTTAAGACTAATATAACAAATAAAGAATCTGACATGTATGCTTGCCTATTTCAAGGAGAGAAAACGTAGTTTCATTTTTAATCATCTTAATGTAATTAACCAGATGATATGGGAGCATTAACTTCCAGGCTTCTGATAGCTTAAGAAACGCTTAGTCCAAGACTAATAAAAAGCCATGAGCATCTGGCAATTTCTATCAGACTAAAGCGGAAAGAGTTAGTGGTTTCATTCAAGTTCTGATTTGATGTCTCTCTGTAACTGAAGAATCACTTCAAAACCAATGCAGGGAAAAAAAAGCCAAGACTTGCTCTTGCAAATGTTTATATACCCTCTCACTCCTTTAAGTAGCAAAGAAATTTGATCTAACACTGCTGGTGTTGTACTTGTTTTAGTAAAGAAAAAATTAAGATGCTCAAGATGGTCAAATTCAACACCTCCAAAACTGCTGATATTTATACCATGCGGGGAAAGCAAACAGTCCTTCTCTGTAGCCACATATGTCTCCACTTAAAGCAATGTCTTTAATGGTACCTGTGCAGCAGCAATTTGGACTGGAAACTGATGGTCAAAGGCTATTCAGTTCAGTGTTTTGCACTGGTTAAAATGTCAAACCATCACCTCAGAACTTTTTGCATTTAATGCTCATTATTTCGGCATATTCCATGACATTGCAAAGTATTTAACTGCAGAATAAACAGGAAATATTTTGATGTGGAAAAGATGTGCAATGACTAATATGTAATAGTTGCCATTAACTGTCTCAAAAAACTTAAATAAACTGAAATATAGTATTTTAAGTTTTGATGGGACAAGGCCATATAATTCATAGTATATAGTGAGCTAAAGAAAATAGGACTAGGAGAAATCCCAAGGGGGTGTTGAGGACAGATATCTCTGTCAGACTCTGCTTCCCCAAAACTTGCACCCGCTTTCCTTCAGTGCATCCTCCTCAGACACATATGCTAGACTTCCGATCAGCTTTTTCTCATCAATTTTCTCTAACATTCAAATTTTTCATTTAAGTGTGATGTCCAGAATCACACACCACACTCGAACTGAGGCCCTGCCAGAAAAGGATATGGCACGTCAAACAGATCCCCTGTTTAAAAACAACCGTGGTACATAATGTAAAATACATTATATTTTATACATAAATACAGTTTATACTTCCCTTTAGTTTATAAATAATACACATTACTGTGGGCACATGCCATGAAATAACTGAGTAATTTTTAACATAAAGCTCAGAAATTTTCCCGTTTTTAAAATTGCATCCGAATTGCTACTAGTGTGCTAGGGGAAAGAAGATGGTTTCACCAATAATCACTTCTTTTTGTCTTGAAACAGCATTTATCCAAGCTGTTTTTCTTCAACCAGCACTGCTCAACAAATTTATGTTAAAAATTCTTACAGTATATGTTCTCAAGTTAAGTGAAAACACTTGCAAATACAGTATTCCTAGCAACCAGGAAACTGTCCAATTCATTTTGCCATTCAGCTCTCTGATGAAGGTTGTGGTATTTTTATTTATTTCTGCTAGCATTTGATCACTTTCTCTCTTCTTCCTTTCCTTATCCACTCCCCTCCACCCTCCCCTCCCCTGCCCAAACAATGTCACATTTGCAAGCAATTCCAACTGGCTGCCAGCCAAGGTTGCAGGATCATGCACCTGGAGAGCATATATTGCCTACAAACACATTGTGGAGGATGCATTTGAAACTTTGCCTTTAAATCCGTACATCTATAGACAGATATTTAGGCAGTGCCAAAGCTAACTCCCTCCCTACAATTTAGTGTGCTAGATGCAGAGGACAGTACTCTAATGATGAAGGGAAAGACAGGACTGTGTATGTGTGTTTTTTATTATTTTTTACCTGAAGTCATGACGACTGGCTTGCAAAGTTATTAGGAAAAAGTCTTGGCATTTCCTAGCAGTTTATACGGATGCGAGCCAAATAAAAAATTGAATTTATAGCAGTTTAAAGCTGACTAAGGACAGACAGCTTGCTAGGCTTTAGTAGAATAACTAACTCTGAGACCAGCAAAGTTTAGCCATTTTCTTTTCCACTTAACAATTACAGGATTCATTAACATTGCCGTTAGTTTAAAGTAACAAGAAATTTAAGTTAATTGGAATTAACCTTTCTGGGGAAACATTTATTTGGAAGAACAACAAGAAAGCTAGCAAATCTGATAGGAAAGACTTGCATCCAGATCCAACGATCATTTTGCTTCATTTAAAAGGCTTTAAGCACTTTATGTCTATATATTCATAAAAGTCTATAAAAGCATAGCTTCATGGGAGAGTCAGACCGTTTCCAGTAAAAAACACAACGGACATTATGTATCCCTTATCTAGGAAGGGACAAACATTCCCCATTTTATTCTTATTGTAAAGCTGCTGTGCCATAGCAGTTCTACCTACATTTCCAGGTTCAGAAGAACTTTTCAGCAATAACTCATCTGTACTCAATCTTTACTGATGTAATTCTTGCTCAGGCCAAATAAAAGATAAACCAGACCAAAGGAAAAAAAAACCAACCAAAAAGCAAATACTCCAAGTGATGTACTTACATTTTTCAGCTTCCTACTATAGTCAACGTTCCTGGTTGCGCACACACAAAAAAGAGGAAAAAAAAAAACTATCAGAAAGCAGGCACACTTTCCAAGAATGTGTATGCAGCAGATCATGTTTTCCCTAACAAAAGCCTGCAGAATCTTCTGCTGGCTGGAAACACACGAAAGCTAAGAAGATGTAGTTCACACATTCATTTATTCATAACATGGGAGTATTTTGTCACCATTACTTCAATCATTAAATTAGAATTCTGGAAGTACAAAAAGAAAATGTGTTTATAATGGTCCCACAGTAAAGTAGGACAGTGCCGAAAATATTTCCTTTAAACATAGTTGCTGATTTCTTCAAAAAAGAAGATTAAAGTCCTCACTGCTAAAATGCATTCTGCAGTAACCCAACAGTCAAATTCTGCTCTGCGAGCAACCCATATAGATTCTGGAAGCAACTGAACATGCATAGAAGACTGAGGAAATCATCACCAAACGTTAAGGAAATAGAGCAGGTGCTTCTGTGGAAACAAGCACCACAAAGAGCAAAGTAGATGGGTGAAGCAACAAAGATCCAGCCACTTGCAACAGGAGACATTTAGTTTTTGAATGTATACGTGAGCACTGAGACTGAGCATTGGCATCCTCTTCAATTCAGTTTTTCACCAACGTTCAAAGAGTGGAAGCTTTATGTTAGAAATAAAGACAAAGCTTTTACAAACAGAGCAACATTTCAGAATTCAGCAAAGAGACCATTAAAATAATGGAGGAAATGTGTACCACATTTAGATGCTGAAAAATAAATAAGACTACTTCAGATTTAGTAAAGATTGTCTCCTGATTATTTAGAATGGAATTGCCTTCTACTACAACAGTAAGTCCACTCCAGTGTTAAAGGCTGCCCAACAAAACCAGAAATAAATGTATTTAAATCTGTGAGAACAACAAAAGCCTAAATGCAGGCAATGCTAAAACAAAGGTTTTTTGAATAACGTCTTTTTAAAGACAAAATTGTATCCACCAATGCTCACATGCTAAGAAAAATAAAGCAGTCCTATTTTGTTTTCTTAATAAAACAGCAGTGAAAAGAGTCTTGTTTAACAAGTCAGGAAGAAATTCTTTACAGCATTAGCTCATAACTTTTACATAACAGATGAATGATCCAAAACCCCCAGAACTAATGCACACCTCAATTAACATTGATATGAAAAAACCTGGTTAAAAATTTCTTTACCTTATTCATGTGCAATAATGTCATACTCATCCTCTACCACAGAACAAATACCATTTTAATCATTTTTAAAAAACAATTCAAAGGTCTTCCTTCATGCTTTGGGAACTAGCTAGCAGAAGACAGTCTTGAACATATTTCTCTAGAACAGTCATGGACTTGGCTTGTACACCTCAACCCAGCTACTCAGCATGAACTTGGACAGTACTAGGAAAACATTTGGCTCATTTCTACAGCTGCTTTCTCTAAGAGTTGATAGGGGAAAAAAATCCATCCCAGCAAGACACTTCACATCTATCTGGGATCATATTCAGTGGAGGACCAAGCCAGCTCTGCAGTTTGCTGCTCCTGATTTAACTTGCTTACATGTTGGACAGCTCTCCTTGGAGCTCCATGCTAGTCCCAGCCTCTCAACCTGCCCCCTCTGAGGTATTCATCATCCTCAGCCTCAAAAGATCAAGCTTCTTAACAGAAAGACCCTTTCTCTCTGGTTTCATATGGAGATCAGCATTTTATATGGAGGTCAGGTGTTGTTTTGCATCTCTCTCCAGCCACTTATTGTCATGATTTTACAGGATGCCATGAAGAACCTTTTTCACTGCAATGTTACCAGATTTAGAAGAAATATTTTACATAGCCCCCTCTCACTGGTATGTACAGGAGAGAAGAACCTCATATTAGAGCCAGAAACTTGGAAAGGAGGAAAAAGTGGGAGACTATTCCTTAAAACAAGGAAAGTGGCCAATTCAATTTTCAGAACCCATGAACTTTCCCAGACAGTGCTTGAACATCATGAAAACTTGCCCAGCTTCCACTGCCAGAAGGGACAAATAAAAAAGAAAATGCTGCTGAAATCTAGTAAACTGTTTCCATATACTTTTCTAAAATGGATATATCTGACTAGGATTTCTTTAGTGATCTTTTTGGCCAAATGAAACAAGGCCATTAAATCAACTCAGCAGTATTTTCTAGTCTGTAGAGAATAACTTTTAAATATTATACTTGATGGTCTCAAAAATTTCAGGAAAACTTCTAAATAACGTCAATTACAAATTTTGTTAATTTCATGAAAATGTGTGTGGGTCTTCCTTTTTGGGGGGCAAGGAGCTTTATTGCCATTAATATAAACAAGAGAAAAATACAGTTTGCCTGCTTCTGTTCCTCTAGTCCATGATGACAAAGTCTTCCCTGAAAGGGACAACAGTTCCTCTTTAAGACGTCAGTCCATGACTGTATGGACTTTGATTCAAGCCTGCTCTGTGTGATCTTAGGCAAGTCAGTAGTTCTTTCTGCGCCAGATTCACACCTACATTTTAAATCACTTCATGGGGTAAAATGCTGAAAATACAAGCATCAGAGTCTAAGCACCTAGTACTCTTTAAGCGTGAGGGATGTGAACATAACATGTCTTAAAAGCAGCTGATTAAAAAGATTTTTCACTCCCCCCAAAAACATGAATTAGTTATTAGGAAGGAGAACCACCTAATATGCATGTGGAAATTTGTGTGGTAGTAGGTGTGTGGCTTTGGTGAAAAAGTATCTAAACTGTGGGATTTCTGTCCACACAGTTCACACAGACATCCTTAGCCCAAATACCATGTCCCAACCTATAGCAAACAAATTAAACAGACCATGCTCATGTCTGCACCTTGTAGAGTCTGAGAGGCTTATAAATGTCCTATAAAGCATCTTCAAAACAGTTTAATTTGAAATAACAGAGTTGTTATTTTTTTTCCCCAGCCCACATAGTTCATTAGTTGGACAGACAAAAAAGAACATCATCAATTTAGACTCAGGAAAACCCCTAAGTCCCACAGAATCTCATTAAACTAAACAGTAGTTTAAAAGAGCTGTGGTTGATCTCTGTGGGCAAAAAACCCCAGCCCTTAGAGAAAGACTGTTGAAGGAGCAATGTCTTCTTCCCAGCATTGAAGGTTTCCCAAACCTCAGCTTCCTATTTACTTTATACAAAGGATAATATGCTCATCCTTAAATATTTATTATTGCATTACATGCATCTGAGGTTGTAACATGCTAATTGCAAAGTGCCGTTGTACTTACTTGACGGTTACTCTGTTTGATGTGTCCTGCAGATCACCAGGGTCAAAAAGTTGAGATTCTTTAAGTCCCAGCTCTTTGCAGCCTCTTAAGAATAAGATTATATTATCCTGAAGAGACAAAAAAAAAACCGAAACAAAACCTTTTAACTTTTCCTCATTGAAAAAAATAATCCTACCAAACCAATCTCTCGCTGATCAACTCAGTAACAGCTCAGAGACAGTCATATCATTTGCTAAATGATGAACCAAAGACATTTCCTGTCATATTTAAGAAGTCAGTATATGTTTTGTTTGAAAACCAGATAAATATGAAGACTTTTTTTTTTTTTTTGATCTATGTAAGTGCAACAGGCTTGTTGGCTTTTCTCTTTCTGAATCCAGATGGTGCCAACCTCCTCAACTGAGAAAGCCCTGCTAATCTCCCCACCTACTGCTGTAGGCTGCCAACACAACTTCAGCCCGTTATGGGGCAGAAAAGAAAAGGCTGGATTTCTGAAGGGAGCAGGAAGAGCAGATATGAAACAGCCTGCTACCATTTAAGCAAGCAGTTTGTTCAGAAAACTTTTTGCACGTTTATACAAACAAGCCAGCTACTCCTAGTTAACACAACAGGTCTCCTGCCTCTCCACCCTCAACCAGCCAGAAGCCACTGGGAAAATAGGTAGGTGCCTTCTCCCCACATAAAATGCTTGAAGTTATGTTTTATATGACCACCGTCCATAAGAAAAAAACACCAATTTGGTAACAGTTTTTATGGAGGATTTGCACTTCTCAGAGTGTAAAAAATAAAAATAAATAACTGAGAAAGATTAAGCACAAACTGATATAAGCTTCTTTCAAATCAAATATGAGTGATGACACACGGGTTTGCACCAAAGGGATTAAATCTGTATGTGTGCATATACATTTAATATATGTTTTATACTTACACACACGCATGTACGCCACCCCCCTTTTGTAGAATCAGTGAATCTTTCTTATGCAGATAAATCTTGAAAGTCAGTAGAGTACAAGGTTTTAGATATATACATTGCTAGATCAGCAACTGCAATGGTAGATGTGTGGACAAGTAAAGGTATAACGTACAGCTTGATGCTCTCTGAGGCCTCTCATCTCAAACCTCCACTTGAGGTAAGCTGCCACACGAGGAGTTAGAGAGGGGCAGAACCAGAGCATGTGGCAGAGACCTCCATTTTCTGTAAAAACTGGGAAGCAGAGAAGCTTCCACACAAGGCTGTGTTCAGCTCTTGCCCACCTTACGCGACAGAGCACAATTCACGAGCAGGGATCTCCCCACATCTGCTCCCAGGTCTTTGTTTGGGTGGCATGGCCACAGCTCAGCAAGAGCAGCCCTGTTTATTCTGTCGGGGCGCAGAAATCAGCATGCTAATCGCTACGGCTCTCTGCATGCCAACACTCTCACACACAAAGCTCACTGTCATCAGCCGCACCGCAAAAAAATAGACTTGGAAATTTAGAGGAGTCCAAATCTCCCTTTCTTCTCTGGCTGAAACTTAACAGCTCTGGCAGAGAGCCAGGGGGAAAGGAACAGCAGTCAAAAGAGCAGAGAGCCCATAACCCAGAGAGACAGCATCATTCATGACATGAAAAGATGCTTGTAAAATTCCCCATCTAGCTTACTGTTTGCATTATAATTTTTCCAACTGCAACATGAATAACTCTTGTGTTTAGCCTTTGATGGAGGACAGTTCTGGTCACTTCCAAATGGTGGGTGGAGTGATGTGTAAATCTAATAAAAATGCAAAAGCATTGAAGAAAAAGTTCCGAAAAAATTTTCCTAACAAAAATATACAAGAGATAGAGGACATAGTAATCTAATAGGTTTAGAAAACAATCAAAGGAGGGGGAACTCTGGGGATAACTAATTGCACTCATGTTTATGCCAGAAATTCACATCCAAGTTATGATAACCAGTAACAAAAATACCATCCATTTTGCAGTGATGTAGTTTGGAAACTTCGTTCTGTTCATGAACAAATGCCCACTTCTCAAATCAAAACAAACCAGTTTCACAACCCTATGCCTTTTATTTTGACGGTCATCCTAAAAACGTTTGCTAACAGTCACTAACACCATTGCTCAAAGAATTCCTCAGAAAGCTGGTATCTTGTATGGGCACAAATAACCACACACACCAACAAGATACAATCACTGAGCACTAAAAGAAGTTTTTGATTTTGTTAACAATCTCATAGTTTTTATGTCCCAATAGTCCTAAAAATGGCAATTTGTTTAAAAGAATTTTTTTTAAAAGCCAACAAAGAAACTGTTTTCAAGCAACAGATATTCAGGTAAACCTGCTTAGGCTGCCTATACCCAAGCCATAAATGTATCTCATACTACTGCAAAACTAAACTTTTCCTAGTTTGCTCCAGTACAGTTGAAATTTGTATTTGTTAGTTCTATTGAGACGCTAAATAACGCCTCTAAGCCACCAAAAGGAGAAAGGAGTCTTATCATTAAGACCTAGCTCCCAGCAAAGCATTCTCTCAGGATTACTACACCTTGCATTGGCCAGGTCCTGGTTTCTTGGAAAGTTTTCCTTACATTTTTTGAAAGAAATTATAGTTCTATATTTGTTAGCTGTAACTACGCATTCTTTTGTAGTTACCTATTCTAAAGTGCCACTCCTTGTTGCTACTGAAGAAATAGAAAAGAAATAGGTTTACAAGCACCAGTGCATGTAAAACCACCCTTGCTCTAAATAAGTGATTGAAAACACACACCTAACATGTATGTCCAGCTCCTTAAAACTTGGCAGCATTAAATAGGTCACGCAAATGGGTCATGCTGCAATGGCAAGGACTGCAGCATGGCCAGCTGCCGTGCCTCAGCTAACAGGGCAGTATCTTTTACAGTGGTCTCAAAAGACACACGACCAGATTTAGTTCCTCTGGCAGCCCCTACAAGGCACTAACACACAGTTTCCTCAATACATTAAATGGAGATGATACTACCTTTCTCCAAGCGGTTCCTTCCTGCAGTTGCAGAGTTGAAGTAGACAAAGGATGGGTCACTTGGTCAGCACATCATTTCTGAAAGCCCCAAAGGACCTGCAACTGTCTCACGCTGGCTCCTCTTTGTTTCAGTTCACACCAATATTCAATCAAAAAATCTTCTCCAGGCTTTTGTCCTTCATATACCCAAAAGAAGTGCAAGCTTACGGGCTACAGTCCAGATTTCTTTTGGAAATATCATTTATTTTTTTAACCTATAAAATTTTATACCAATGAATAGAGACATTTACAGATATCTATAAATCTATAATCCATAGATACCTATAAAATTTTATCTCTGCATAAACTCTAAATAGGCTGCCTGCAGAAGACAAATGCTTCAGTGTGGTGACAGACAGAGAACACAAGCACAGGGTACACTGATAGCTTAAAGCCCGACCCTTTTCTGCTTGCCTAAGCAGGGTCCTGACAGTTACTGTGAGATCAGCACTATAAGCAATGCCATTTACTTTTAAGTATTAGAAATGCAAAAACTAATGGAAATGTATTGCTATACTGAATTTCGGAAGTGAAGAATTAGCCAACACACAAAACATCACAAACTCTGGCGCAAAACCAGCCACAAGCGGTAAGAAGGGCTGGAGAGGAGCAAGGACAACCAGGGATGCAGGGCACTGACTCCCTAAGAACCGAGACAGAAGAATGCATGGGGAGTGAGGGAAAGCTGCTCCTGCTCTCACAACCGCATTTCAACACTGCTACCTTTTCATCCTTTCTGCTGAGTAACCTGACAGACTCACCTCTACAAAATCACTTTGCCAGGACAACCGCCTGCAGGTAAAGCAGGGTTGGCAGAGGGGCTACACCTCCATGAAGGGGGAGGGAGGAAGAAATTACACACTGCTCACTTGTAATAATTGTCTTTTTTTGCCGTTTTTAAAGACTGATAACCTGTGTGCAATAAATAAGAAAACACATTCACTGTATAACATTAAGTCACTTTCCTCACACATGAAGTAATGCACAAAATCCTGAACACTGCAAAAAAACCCACAGAAATTGGCAGCTGTGCAGGACAGACACCCTGGAAAGCCACCGCAAATTCACACAGGAGCATTGCCAACACACAAGATAGCTCAAGCTAGCGAGAATCAAATATTCACAGCAGGCAAATTCTCTCCATAGGATCTGCTGATCAGATGCAATGGCAAACAGCTTGAATTTGGCCCACTTCCATTCCTTTCATCTGCCACAATACTATACAAAATATTCTCACTGTATCCGCGCTGCAAAACAGGACCTGCAGCTTAGCACTGTGTAACCATCATTTGTCAGATGTGCCACTGCATGGCCTGGATGAGATATACAGATAAACTCGGGGAAAACAAAAGCAAGCCAAGCTGTATGTCTGCACTGAACGCTGAATAAAATGCCAAGTGCCTGCCACTTCTGCGAGCTGGAGATATTATTAGTTGTCAGTAGCACTGCGCTGCTTTGCAGGACAGCTGCAGGCAAACAGGTGGCCTTTTTCATTTCTGGAATGCTGAAATTTTCCCTGTTCCAGAACAAATTAGAAGATTTCTTAAAAAAAAAAAATAAATATCCAAACTCCTTTTCTGAGCAATTTCCAATACAGAGTATTAAAAACACTCGTGCTTACTCTCAACATCTCTCCCTAATTCCCTCATTCCCTCATTCTTCCATTTTATATAAATAATTAGTAGCAATAATTTATTTATGTAAAATCTAGATCTTGAGTGATCCCCAAGCAGATGAAAAGGAAACATTGAAAAATTCAGTTCAAGTCCACCAGGAAAGAACTTCTAAGAGAAAGGCTAATAACTTATCACACATTTATACCTATCTATCTATCTATCTATTTACATATGTATCTATTTAGACACACACACACGTATACATGTTTTACCATTTATCTGATATGGTTTACTGCATATGTTTTACTCCATGTATGTTCTACCCCCTCTCAATGTTTTACTGTTTATACAGCGTACTTTACTGTATGTACAGTAAAAACTACACTTCACATAACGCTGTTTTCCATGGCAGATTCCAAACCAGTAGATTTGGAAGGAACTCGATTGTAGCCAGGACACATTCACTCGGAAACTTCGGACGCCTGTTCTCCAGCAGGATGATGGCACACCGGGGCTGAAGGCAAGGCAGGGCTGCACGGAACCCAGAAGGATTCTAGCACGCCATTGCCTCCCCTAATGAAAATTACACGCTCCGTGGGGAAACCCAGGAGGAGAGCGAGCTCGGGAGCAGGGAGGGGAAGCAGGACTTACCAGCCCGTCAGCCTGACCCGCTGCTCGCCTGCCAAGCCCGCTGTGGAGCGGCAGGGCTGGCAGCCGGGGGGCCGGGA
>VZZY01015865.1:169548-269549 GCA_013400335.1 Eurystomus gularis
GCCCCCCGCCCCGGCGCGGCCCCGACCCTGCGCGGCGGGACCGGAGCCGAGTTACCACCGTGCGCCCCGAGGGCAAGCGGGCGTCCAGAGCATGAGCGCCGGGATGGCTGCGTTAAGAGGGCCGGACCCCGGCCGGCTGGCGGGAGACGAAGCTGTCCGCGGCCGCGGCGGGGGCTCGGCTCGGCAGAGAAGACGGCGAGGACTGGCTTCGCAGGGAAAGAGAAGCCTTCTTCTGCTGCTTTTTGGGCGATCGACAAGGAAACGATGCTCCTCAAACAAGAGCTCCCTTACCAAAAAGGCAAAAACCACCTTAAAAACTGTGGTGAAAATGGATCTCTTGGGAGCATACCGCAGCTACGCAAAACCTACTAGAAACCCGAAACGTGGCTCTTCCTAAGTGACCTTCAGATACTACCTAAGACTGCCAGAAAACGTTCAGTACCAGACCCCAAAGATCTAGCTGGAAGTGCCAAATTCCTACCAAGGTGCTTAGATCCTGCTGCTTCCATCCAAGCTTACTAGGCTGGAAAACTGCAAGTGCCTAGAGCAAGAAGATAGTGCGACTTTGATAACACCGTTTTGGTAGTATAAAACTTCTCCTTTGATAGTGTGAAGGGAAAGCTGTGCAAAGGAAAGAACATACTCCATTTACCTTCTCAGCGAGCTGCTCCTAGCATTTTTGGCATCCAGCAAGATCTTTTGCTTAATAACTCCAATCATTCATTTCATATAAAACATGAGCACATTCACTCCACCTAAATAAACTGAAAATATGCAACAACAAAACCCCCTCAAAATCACACCATAGAATAGAAGAATCCATGAAGGGGATCGTGCCATAGAAGCATCCATGAAGGGGCTCTAAAAACCAAGCCCACAACAAATGAAATGAGCTAAGCAAATAAAATTTTAAGTACACTTGTCCTCCAGATATCAAAAAGCACACTGTTGAAAATGAAAAGCTTGCAATTCTTTAGAAAATTGGAAGCACAGCAGCAAAGATTGTCTTTGGCATTTTCCTAAATCTGCCCTTCACCATCAGATTATTTGCTATCTGTTTGCCCTCTAATGAATTTGAACCACATTTCTAAGCTTCTTATGTGATGCAGTGTATTACTATCACTTGTATGATGGTTATAACTAGAATCCCTGAACAGGAATGGCCATATTGTGTATAACGAAAGGCAAATGCAAGGAATCCAGAACATAAAATGGCACTGCAGGTCCTGGGCAGGCAGTGAAAATTTGGGTACAGAATGCATGATGTATCTTATTTCAGCAAATTTTTAGAATGAGCTTAAAATCCCAGCAGCATGGTATGATGTAGAAGGAGGGAAGAAGAGACACTGTGGACAAGAAAGGAGAAGGATAACAGGGAGAGTGAAGAAAATAATGGGAGGGGACCATATGAAAGAACGTGAGGAAAAGCAGCCTTCAACTCAACAAGCAAAAGCAAACCACAGTGGGGTGGGAGGGGTGAACACAGTGTGAGCACTAGGCTGACCCTATGACTTCACTAGTGAAGTAGGTCCTGATATTTCTTCTTGCTGCATCAGGTCATTATCCCTGAAGGCACAAATAAAGCATTTAAACAAATGGGGGCTCAGTCAACACTGTTTTCTTTGGGGTAGAGAGCAATCAGATGATGTGCATTCCCTCAGATTTGCCAAACCCAAAATACACCCTTAGCAAGATAGCTTTGTTTATAGCAATGAAGACAGGACATAGGCAGGCAAAGAGAAAAGCCCAAAGCACTTCCAGGCTATTCACTGGCTCTGATACTGAGGAAATCACAGCCAGATGTCATCCAGATGTCAGATTTCACCGTCTTGCAGAGGACTGCCTAGTTGGTGCCATGTTCTACGGTAACAGCCATGCCATAGCCAAGGAAGAGGACAATATTTCCTTTCCATCCCCTCTTGACAGCTTTTTCATACCAGATGATATCATTGGCTTGTGAGGGTTTGGGCTTCAGTTTCATGACTTCTTCTGTTAACTGCTTTGCAGATTTCTGATTAATAAAACTCACCAAGAACAGGGTTAAAAATAAGCTCATGTACAGTGAAGTGCAGCTAAGCATTCCTAGAAGCTGCTGGGAATTCACTTTGCAAATCCAAAGTGGGTAAAGAGATAGGTAAAGCCACAAGGTCACGGGAGACACCAGTAAAAAAGAAAAGCCTCGTTTCTTCTGCAGCAATGGAAAGGACTGTTATTTACCTCGCTCTGCTGTGTTGGTTAGACCATGAAGTGGGTTGATACAAAACTTAGCACAGAGCTGGTTGAGGAAAGAGGTATGAAAAAAAAAAAAAAAGATGAGAATGAAAGAAACATCACAACATCAATGTATTCAGTGCAATCGGAGCTCACTATCAGTGGCATCTATCCCTTCTTACCCATCCTTCTGGCAATAGTCGTGCTGTCTATCTGAAGGAGGAAAAAATACGGTCATTAAGACAAATGTGACCTTTATTTGCACTCACATTATGTGTGCTGGGAGTATGACTAACGTAAGCACAGATTTCAAGAAACCATGGTTAGTGCGATGTTTCCCTCAGGACATCCTCCTGGGGAAACTGGACACTCTCCACTCTCAGCACCTCCCTGTGGCTGCTGCCCCCACAACTACTGTAAAATATAAAAACAAACAAGAAATTCACAAGTAAGGAGAATGTGCTGTTTTTTAAAGTCTGGTTTATTTGTGTGTAATTATCAGGAGACAACAAAGCCTTAAGGAAAGTACACAGCCTGAATATGAACTTGGGAGATCTCAAAGGCAGCCATTATAAATTGCTTCAAGTAAACAAAAAATATATAAACTTTAAGTCTATAGTTAAAAGTCATAAGAACTACTACAGCAGATATTGTGGGAACAACAACAGTCCATAAGTCATAAAGGTCCAAGCAATAGTACCGCCAAAGAAATAATCTGAGCATTAAATATGGGAGAGTACTGTTTTCACTAGACATACTGTTAAAGCTTATCACCTTGCACACAAAAAAAAAAGGAAAAGAAAAAAGAAATTCATAGATGAATAAAGTTGAATTACCTCTTGAGTGATATACTCACACCTGTGGGGTAATCCAAAGGAACACTAAAAATAGCTTAAGCAAGCCTTTTAGACACTACACTCAGCATTAACTACAACTGAACACTGCTGAACAAACCTTTGCCTTTCCTGACTGCTGTAGAGGCAACTGTGTATTAAGCTGTGGCGCAACAGATGCTTTCTCAAAGGCTATTTATATACGTATTGTACCATGGTGGTAAAGCAGATCTATGTGCTAATTTTTTTTCCGTATTTTCCTTAATTATATTAGCAGTTCTACTAAAAGCTACTACCTTTTTTTCATGTACCCTACCTTCCTTTCTCTGCCCACAGATTCCAAGCTTCATGGGATCCCTTTGATCACATCTGATATCTTAGGGTACTGTTACCCAATGCCTGCTTTCTATCTTTTGACATGACTGTTGTGAAAATAACCTTCCTTTCCAGGAAGAGCAGTGTTGGCTATTTCAGGGAACCAGCTGCAGGGAACCATCAGATGCAACTTGCCACAAGACCTTTGGGATGGAGTGGGTCTAGTGAAGAAGGAAAATGAGGAAAATCCTGTGCATCATAAGCCTCTCCACCTGGAAAGGAGTGTCTGAGGGTCATTAATTACCTGACCAGCACAATCTATTATGAACTAATACAGGTAACTTAAAGCATAATCAGTGCCCTGGCATGCACATTCAGAGATGGCTATCTGAAAAAATGCTGCATTGGTAAGTACAGACTGTTTGTAGTTTTTCTCTCTCACTACATTCAAAGCAGATGACAAGGCAAAAAAAAGTAACCGGAAATGAGCAATAGTGAGATTTACACCCAATGCTTTTCTGATACACAAGGACCTAATTAATCACAGACACAAAGCCATATTGGAATCACAGCCTCAATTCTTCCTTTCCCCTGGTCGTTTATCAGATGTCTTTCTACTCAGGCACTCATTTATGCAGGGTGTGCAATCCCAGAAAATACAGGACTTTTATGAAAATATGTGCACAATGAATCTCATTTGAAAAGTTTTGCTGCCTCCAGCTGTATTGAACTAGCTAAGCACAAAACTTTGATGATCCAAGGCCAGAAAACAGCTGAAATTTTGTATAATGTATTTTTTAAGATTTCAAACTGTAAAGGTATAAAAGAAACTGGTACCTAAAGTTAAAATCAATTTGGTGTGAAACCTTGGAAAGTGAAGGTATAAGCACTGCCTGGAGGACTCACTACACTTCTAATTCAGTAGCTACTATGAACATGATGTTACTTTCTCACCCCTTTCTTTTACATGGTGTGTTCTCTTTTGCCTGGTATATTAAGCAAAGCTTTTTTCCATTTTAAGCCAACAAATAGTAACAGTTGGCCAACACTTGGACTTCTGTCAGTGAAGACGGCAACCCGCTATGCAAGGATCAGAATTCGGCACAGCCAGAGCTGTTGGAGGGCCTCTGCAGCCCAATGTCCAAGTACAACTGCTGTAGGTGGGCCTCAAAAGATGCAAGAAAGCTGCCTGCGGCGGCCAGGGGCCTGGCAGTAGCTGTTAAAATCAGACCAAATCTCGACTCCCCAAGGCTAACAGCAAAATAGTGAAACTGCCAAGGAGGACTCATTCCTGCTCAGTTCATGACCTCTGCAAAAAAAAAAGCAACAAATTCCATTTCTCCTTTCAAATTAAATGTCTACTCTTTATTGCCAAGGAATATGTTTTAATAATCTGTGGTGTTCAAGGTTTGATAAACATCAGAAATCTCTTTACTGCCGTTACATGATACCTGACATACATTTCCCCCCTGCTCACAGCTTTGCATTTTCACGCCAACATTACATAAAACATACCGGACTTCTTTAATGTACTGGTGGGGGATTCCTTGCAAATACTTCTAAAAGAAGCTCCTAGAGTCCAAAAAACTTTTTGTACTGAATGAAGTTCCAGCATGTTCCATTTGGAAAACCTACATTATTGTTTTTACTGCCAGTAAAAAAATAAATAGAAAGCTTTCACATTTAGATGTCCAGAATGATTTCAGTGACCAAAAGGAAGGGGAAGAAAAATAAATAATTTTAAATTTGCTGCAAGTACATTTTACAAACAATCGAACTATCTGTGCAAAAAGATGCTAAGTAAATCAGTGCCTATTCTTACTTTTGACACTATATAGTGTAACTACCTATATTACTAAATACCACAACATTCAATCCATGTACCTGTTGTTTCTCTCTCAGATTTGAAAACATACATTTCGGTGTCTAGGTAGCATGGCCATATCTGTCAGTCATCTTGAGCATCTCCAGTTTGGAATTTTTTAAATGGTAAATAGTTAAGGCAAGATAAACTACCCAATAGCTCAGCAGTTATTTCTTTTCCATCC
Source organism: Eurystomus gularis (assembly GCA_013400335.1). NCBI lineage: Eukaryota > Metazoa > Chordata > Aves > Coraciiformes > Coraciidae > Eurystomus > Eurystomus gularis. Next base: position 174,956 of record VZZY01015865.1, read on the forward strand.
CTTTTCAACCATCAGTAAAGCATACCCCAGATATAATACAAGAACTAGAGCAATTATTCATGAAGCTATGGTGGCTGCAAGCTTAGATGGACTATGCAGAATAGCCAGTTTAAATTACTGCTGTGGATTAAGCCTATAGAGTTTGTGCAAATATACCTTTGAAGGACCATTTGGAAAGTATGATTAATGGATTACATCCAGATGTCGTAATTGTTTACAGTTGTGAAGACTGAGCTTTCAGGAGGAAAAAAACCTGTACAATAATATACTGTATTTAAGAAGCTGAATTTCTTCAATTTTATAGGCATAATATCAATGATTAAAACAAAATGAAAAGAAGGGGATTCTTCTTTAATACAGGGTATTCCCATGCGAGGCTTTCTCCCAGCTCTTTCACCATGTCTTGCTTCTGGTTCCTTTGGGCAGCAGATTATGAAGGATCTTTCCTCCTACAAGACAGACACGCTAGCTTTTCCTTTTACTGTCAACACACTAGAGGTGTATTTGAGGCATACTTCCGCTACACTCCATCCACCCTCCTGCCAAGAATGCACAAAGCAACAAGGGTAGGAAGACACCAAGTCTTAGGGACTAAGGGGTTGAGATGGCATAAATAGTTTGTCACATTTGTTGGCAGAGGCAAAAAAAAGGGGAAATAAATCAGGTATCACTGATAACTTACTCCTAAAATTTCAGTTTATGCCCTACCTTTTGTCCTAACCAGACTTGAGATCACCTTTTGTTTGTAGAGGAAAACAGCCAAACTGTGCTTATAATTCAGCTTACCTAAGTATAACCTGTGGCTCCTGCTCAGAATAGTCACAAATAAGGCTGGCAGAGATGTTCATGCACCTTCAAACAACAAGCTTCTAACTCCTCACCTGCTACTTCTGAAAACCTTTGCAACTTAAAGCCACATTATAAAGATCAAGGTAAAACTTAGCTGATGGAAGTGTATAAAGGAAAAAAATTTAAAGCAAATACGTTTTTTTCCTTTCCTTAACAGAGGGACTTAGAGTTCAGTTGGTTGATCAGAGAGGGGTGTATCTAGAGAGCATAACCATTAGAGTCCAGCAAGATTATTAGGCCAGGCTTCACGGGCCATAAAAGCAGCTTACTACCTTCAGAGCCTACAAGAAGCCATCAGCAATTTGTCTGATTTAAAGCACTGCAGAGCCCCAATCCCCAGCCAGCTCGCAGGTCTCCAAACCACTCCCACAGGCACAGATTTCTGGAGAATGCAAATGTTACATGCAGCTACCCAAAATCAGCTCATGGCCAGCAGGACTTAGTGGCTTTGGCAAGCACCTCTATATTGCCCTTCCTAGTGACTGGGGAATATTCATTACACTGTACTGCCTTGCTTGAATGCATGGACCCAGCTGAGGCTCAGCACTGTGCTGAAGCTAATCACCCCTTAAATCTGGAGACCTTTCTGAGAGCTACCTGGGCTTTACAAGATCATCCAAATACAGGGGCTACAGAGCTATGCAAGCACCTTAGATGATGTTGGAACACCGCCTGAACTGCAGCACAGGGAGCCCAGCTGCGCAGGAGGTACCAGAGTACCTGGTATAAAGGCCCACACGCCCTTTATACTTGTGCATGTACAGGCCAGCCAGCCTGGAGCTGCCCAGGGGCTTCAGCATGTCATGCTCCACATATGACCGCAGAGAGCCTGCAGTCAAATAGCATATGAGCAGCAGACACTTTCTGGGGCTTTTGGGCTACCTGGAAATCCCTAAATGCACTGCTATGCTGATCTCATGCCTTTGGGCCACTTGCCCCTAAACACGAAAGGTGTTGGCATTGAGCAGCTCTCCCGCAAGAGCTGTTCTGTGGCTGTGTTGAGCCAGGGTAATAGACACTACTCCCAAACCCAAGTGGGCTACTCAGTGAGCTGCCCACACCCATAACACGAGAGGTTATCCAGGATTTTCCATTCTCTGGTGTATCCCAAACTCCACCTTCCATTATTCTGAATAGAGCTGTTGACTGTTTTTCCTCTTATTTACTTCCCATCCACTTCCTAGCCTCAGTCTGGCACTTTTATTCCTCCCACTTGTATTGTAAAGTTATAAAAGACAAGAATATTTGTACACTGTTATACAAAGAGTAAACCTTACTGGAAGCCATGATAGAGAATGTTGACCACAACCTTTGAAGTTCTTGGTCTGCAATTTGCTTACATAATAGTTTGTACACAGGCTTAAGTGCTGGGCTTCTAATATCACTCATCGAATTTCAGCCAAACAGAATAAGCAAGGTGAACTACTCTTTGGAAGATAAACTATCTGCAAGAATTTTTGATGCAAGTACAAGAACACCAAGGACTCACAGTTCTTAAAAAAATATGTAAAAGTCTAGAATCCAAGGAGTTTCAGTTCCCCAAGATCATATTTTAGAAAGTAAATTTTAATCAGGATTGGGTGGCTCAAGAGATTGGGTAATAGTATTTAAAAAAGCAAGTGATTAATCTCTGATCAACCAGAGTGTAAGGACTAAAGAGCATTTAAGGTCTCAAACACCTCTGGGAACTAGCCAATTTAGTCTAATACTGTGGGTGCTGACTCTAGGCAGATTTTGGATTTGTATTTTCTCACGCACAGTCCTCATGCTTGTAAGTAGCCTCCTCCAAATGTTGCTAGAGCTACTCCACTATCCTCCCCAAAATTCTGTGTTACAGTTACACCTGGGAAGAGCCTACAGCAGTTAGATCTAGTAACACAGTGCTGAAGAATACTTTGTTTCTCTGTTTCCTTTCTAACTGCATCCACGTGTTGTTTCTTAATTACAACCTGCTGAAGGCAGAGACTTCAGATGCCATAGAGCATCTAGCATAAAAGAGATGAGGAGACTCATAGGCGTAAGTTGATACTTACTTTGCAGGAAAATAGATATTGATCACTGCTGACTGTATCATTCAACGGTCTGAGATGCTCAGAAATTGAGACCAGGCATATCTGAAGATACAGCTCCTAAACTCCCTTCAAACTAATAATAATATTGGATTGACTTTTGCTCTTTTGGTTATTTTAGACAGAATGAAAGAACAAGTAATAACTGGTGTGACATTTCTGAAGATAAAGTATCACCCATTCTAATATAATTCTGCTAATACTTTGCTTACTCAAATTTTTGTTTGACTGCAACACTTCTCCAGGAGGATGTAATTATCTTGCTTCTTCCTTGTCTAAAATTCCAGTCTATATCTGACATATCCGTTTTCACCCAGTTACTATAGAGCACTGTAAAAATGAAATACAGGTGTGTACACTAAGGAGGAAGATCCAACTAGCCTGGCTCTGTTTCTCAAAAAACCCAGAACAAAACAAAACCTGCCTTCTCTGACAAACTTTATATCATGTTTCTTTTTTTACATAGTAAACACCGACTTTAGTCATGTGACTATAGTTAGTTATGTTCTTTTGGTGTACAACTTCCATTTACTTGTCTCTGCCTCTTTATAGGCTTTTAGCTCTGACAGTGCTCTCTGGGGACCATTCCATTTGATTTATTAGTTTGCAACTAGTTTTGCCAGTGACTGATGCGATTCCTGCATTTGTTCATAATTTCTTCTATGAAATGTCAGAAGATACACTGTTTCCAATACATAGTATCAAGCCTGTAGTAGTTTGCTTTTAAAACTTGCTTGTATTTTCTTTGAAAATAAACAGAAGAGCAAAACAGGGTGTCTGTGTCTGGTGCGTGTGGCACTCTCAGGACATTTCAAGTTACACTTCCCATGCAGTTGTTACAGTTTAAGAAGCAACTACTGTCTGAACTCTTTAAGGGTAACAGGAGAAACTAATGAAAGAAAACATCCGAGAATTGCACAAAAAGAAAAGGTTTTTTTCTGCTCCTGCATATGTCAAGTAAAAGCTGTATACATTATTTTTCTAGATCAGAAGCTGAGAGACTTTATTAGCTTGTGCTACTGACCTGTGCAGACAGTTTTCTGGCACAATTTTCACCACTTGTTTACAGTATCACCTCAGTTATCCAGAACTTCTTGTTATCCTCACAAAGGTCAAATTCCTGACATGTATTAATTACACTGAAAATTGCCCTGAATTACTTGAAACCTCAAATCACTGAACCTATTCACCATCCTCCCTTTTAAGTAACAGAGGACATACTGTATAGCCATGCTAATACTTTGTGGCCGATCCCTGTAACTTCAGAAATTTATATATAAGTGTCCCACTTATCTAGCAGGTCTGTTGGCTTTGGTCTGAAATCCAGGCTCAGGAGGCAGAGAGTGTTTATAGCATGGTCCTACTCACCGCTGTGGACTGCGGGGCAGGAGGGGATAGAAAGGACAGGAAGGTTAAAACCAAAAACCACGGACCGGCAATCCTGATCCATGCACTGCTGGCCAAGGAAGCAGAGCTGCTTCACAGTTCACCCCTCTCTAGTTGCCAAAATGACCTTGGATCCCTCCTGTAGTCACCCAAAGACTAGCTGCTGCCTGCACAGTTTGTATATATCCCACTAACACCTAGCTTCTACAGTTGTGGCTACTTGGCTCCATTTCCTTGTGTCTGTCACCAGACAATCAGGCCTGCAGCTTCTCCCTGAAGGCACTCACCAAGCAGCTTCACAAAAACCCCTATGACTACATTATCAGGGCTTGAATGCAAAGATGAGGATGCAAAGACCTGCTGGCAACACAGACATTCAGCCAATGGCAGGCATTAGCTCTAAGATCCCTAAGGTGGTTGCTAGGCAGGAGTGGTAAAGTTAGGATTGGTTTTGGAAAAAACAGCAAGCCTCCTTCCAACCAAACTACAGAGGACAACAGTGATGAGGCAGCTTTTGTTGAGAGAAGGTATTAGAAATATCCAGGAACGTGTGGTAACACCCACGGGATTTGTTGGTTGTGCAGCCAAGCTGCACAGCACCCAACCAACCCAACAGTTATAAAAGGCAAGAAGCAAGAGTAGCAGCAGCCCAGGCTATCAGTTGAAGATTTTTGCCCCACAACAGGTGCAAGGATGAGGCTCACATCTGGCACTCAGTACGTGCCTTCCAACACACCAACGCAACTTTGCAACACACAGTCAAGTAACAGCTCTCTAGCTATTGCAGGAAAAGTGGGCCAAATAATATCAACATTAACATGAAAAAGGAAAAGAAAGGGGAGGGGAGGAAAAGCATAGTGTTTACTATCAGCCTTAGGAGGAAACACAAGTTTGATTCTAAATCGTGCATGAGAACTAGTACAATTCAAAGAGAAAAGCCGAGGTGATGAAGGAGTGGACAGAATGGATGGAAAAAAGCAGGGTTGAACTCAGTACACACTTGGATGCATGCACACTTTTAGCAAGTTCAATACTCTCTCCTGAAAAGTCTGAAAAGAGAACTCCCTTTCACATGTTTCACAGTAATAAATCAATGAACACTATTGCCCCAAACAGAAACAGACATTCATCATCTAAGTAGCAGTGCTTCCTGCACAAAGATGAGGAGGCAGAAGCAAGCAAAGAAGTGCCAACAGAAAGGACATTAACAGAAGGATACCGCTTCAAATAACTAAGGATTACCTGCGCACTGTGTCGCGGTCAGAAAAGTTAATCTTCTAGACCATTAGTTATATTGCTTGCCCAGAAATGAACGTGTAATTCTCCTACTAAGCTGTGGGACATGATTCCACATAGTATCACAGGGCTATCCAGCTTTCAAAAGGTTAATAGTTAATGGCTTTGATGTCCCCCAGTCAGATAGTTCAGCCTACCACTGTATTTTTGCACAAGCAATTAACTGAGCTCCTTCCTCTGCAGCATTAATTTTAACAGGTTTACAATAGTATCATTAGACCTCTCGACATTTAAGAGGAAGCACAGTACAATTGGAAAGTACTGTGCCAAGCAGGAAGCGAATGGCTTTAATCCAGGAGCACTGAGGAATGCAGGAGGCAAGGAGACTTGAGTGTCAGATATTTCAGCCTCTATGAACTCTTGACCACAGCACCAGACTGCAGAATTTTTCTGAGCTCTTAAACCAAAGAAATCATTGCACATGGATCTTTAAGGCACCAGTTTCTCACTAGTTTGCCTTTTTGCTTGTTTGATTTAAGCCAGGGAAACAACTGCAATGTGATCTTTGGAGCAAGACACGTTCCATCATCTGCATTCAGCACGTAGGCTCCTGCTAGCGACATGCCCATCATCTGACAGAAATCCACTTACAGCACCCGGAAAGGTTTTCAGCATAGAAACAGTATGAACAGTTGCTAGCAGACGTAAACTGCAACAGACTTCACCAAGTTGATTCGCAGCCAGGAAGGGGATTAGAGACAGCATTCTTCTGCCACCATTTTTGGCCTAAGAGCCAGGGTCATGACAGACCATTGCTAGCTCATGCTTGCTCCCTTTTCACAGGGTAATAGGAAGCTTGAGTCTTCTTTGCCCATTTTGAGGTGGCAGATCTGTTGGTCTGACCCCACTGTGGAAGCTCCTGGGGACTGGTCAGGTTAAGAGCTATTGGAAATGCACCTTTCCCTTTCACATCTCCAGTGCTACCATTATCCAGTTATCAACATTCTCCAGATTGTGTCATGTGGATTTTATGGGCAGCAGCACCTGCCTCTCAGATGCTGCGAGAACGCAGGGTAGCAGCAAATACAGTAAATATTCTTACTCTAGTCAACCTCATTTACACCAAATTTAGCTCCCACTCTCAAATAAATACTGGCATCTAGCTGTTCCCCGCAGCAGAGGCTACATGTCACTGAAAAAGACAGTTGAGGATCAGAGATGGTATTTATAGTGCAGACCTACAGACTCCAACCTGTGAAAGGCTTTCCAGAATTAGGGAGTGAGAGTACTACTAAGTATAGACAGACAACCTTTAAACTGGGGATTTCAAGATGAGACTTTCCCAAGTTCACGTGTCCTTTGATTTTGGCCAATAATGTAAGGATGGCATCTAAGTTTAAGCTCCCTAGCTGTAGTTTCAGAACTACTTTAAACTGATCAAACTGATATGTCCTTCCCCAACTTGGTGAGCCTCTTCCTTCCCTCCTGCCCGCACACCTGCTCATGCAGTTACCTGCTGCCAGATGAAGGAGGAGGGTGTTTTTCAGCCAGATCAGTCACCCACTGTAGCTAAGAACTATATGAGTGCTAGTGCTGGCATGGAAGAAGGTGTAGGAAAGTCAAATTCAGAGCAGCTGAAAGCAACCAGAGCCTCGGATCTAGTTTTTGTTGTTAAGGACAACAGCTGATACTTCTTTTAGCCTCAAGAAATGAATACTAGTAGCTCTGCTTATTTTATGTGTGCTGGCCTCAACACACACAGCACACCAGCTCAGTGCTTCTTTTTATACTCTCGTTGGCAAACTAATCAATTTTGCAACAGAAGTTACCCACAGACTGCAGGTGCCTGGGCACAACTCCAGCAGTGCCACATTCATCACAGGGCACGGGTGACATTTGCAGACTCAAGGCATCCAACTCCTTTGCTGAAAACTCCTGAAGACAGTACACGCCTCCAGAGCACACGGTATTTGCCCAACTATTAAGAGAAGTCAAGCTCCAACAGTGGGATTTGTCCTGAAGAGTTTAAATCATTCTGCTCAGGAGGCCTTCCGTTTCTAAGACAACAGGCGCTGGATTCTTCATTTAGTGCAGGCCTAAGCTACATAGCGAATGGCATTTTATTTGTTAAACTATCATTTTTTTTTTGATACCTAGAGATACTTAGAGATTATTCTTCAAAAGCTTACCATTTCTGAAATACTTATGCAACCAGAGTCAGTGAAGCCAACATAATACAACCATGGCTGAACTTGCAGAAAGACACTTTAGGATTTGAAAGCAAATCTAAAAATTAATCCACTGGGCACCCTGCATTTTCCATGGGTACAAAATGAGCTCCTCCTGGAAGCCAGCTGCCCCTCCCCAACCCGAGGAAAGACTGTCATTTATAGTAAAGGTTAAAGCCATGATAAGGGCAAGTCCACATTTCAGCTGCCTAGCATTAGGGCTTCAGCAGCAGCAAGGCTTTTCTTCTTGCCACTTTCAAATGTTATCCCTGGAATCCTTCACTTTATTAAATCTCCTATTCCAAAAATAAAAGTAAACAAACATTACACAAAGCCTTTATTTATATAGCTTTATAAATAACATATTTGTGAAGTCACAAAACAGGTAGACTCTTTGCTTTTGATCAAGCACTTTTTTCTAAAGCGTCGTGGTTGCCTTTCCCTTTTCAAGGCTAGGCAATAAAATGGTTTCTGTGTAAAACAGCAACAACAACAAAATTTTAAAAGGAGATCCTCTGCAGTGACCATCCTTTCTTGGTTTTAACACAGAAAATTTTCCCCTTACCTCTGAATTTGTATATTAACTTTTTAAATTTTTCAACATGAATAAAGTTAATTATAAACCATGGTTGAAGACTGAAGTTGCGAGAGCAGTCTAAAAACAGGCTGTGAACGATACTGGAATGCCGGTGATATTTTTGTAAGTGTTATTTATTATTTGTATTAATGTAATATCCAGGAGTCCTGGCCACAGAGCAGGACTCATGGGGTGAGGTGTTAGACAAAAACAGACTAGCAGATGATCCTTGCCACATAGAGCTTACACATATTATTAGCATTTGGCCAAACCAAGTCATGACATTCTCAGCAGCAGAGCTCAGCAGGCTCAGGGCAAGGCTTTAAGCCAACTGTGAAACTGCTGCACCTTTCAATCCTAGCCAGTCTAGCTTGGGAACATGACAAAGTTTGCATCTGTCCACAGCAGCTATGTTTCACAGATGTCCTTCACATGTGTCCTACAAACCTTTACCCATCTTGGCTGGTGCCATCCTGGCCCAACAAGAAGACTATTCAGGGCACTCTGGGTGCTAAATGAGAGACTTCAGCTTATAACAAGGGACAAATTCCTGGATGCTAGCAGAAAGGGACAATATCCTTAGCCTGACAAGTAGTGGTCGCAGCCAACAAACAGCTTAGCTTATTGAGTGCACCATAAGCTCTGCAGCCAAGGAAGCATCCAGAAGAATAGACTTCAAAGCCAGCAGTGAGATTGGTCTGCAGAGGCCCCAGCCAAGTGCTGGCTGGGGACAGTGGTGCAGGAAGCACACAGAAACCTGGGAGGGATCAATACCGGCCAGTTCACAAGCAAACAAGGTGTCACTCACTTCAAGTTTCATCTCCAGCCATCATAAACACAACACTCCAGCTGGCAGCTGAGGACAGAAGGGACTGCTTCTGGATGTTAAGGACAGCTCACGAGCCAGAGTGGGATGATGAACATGAAGAGTACAAAGAGCTGGTTGAACTCACTTCTTTGAAGGTGGGCTTTATAGCTAAAGGCAGCTCAGACCATCAAAAGCAAATAAACAAGGTGAAGTCATTTACCTCCCTTTGGGGTTTTTTTGATAGTTCATGTTCCTATTATTTCAGCCTCTCTTACATCCATACATCAGGTTAAAGTTCAAACTTGGAAGCCTGGGCAACACAGGCTGAACCAAATGCAGCAGTGGAATAAATCTCCAGCGCACATGCTTCTGTCAGATCAGTGATTAGTTTCCAGCATCAGAAGTATGAGAGTTTGGGAGCCAAACCCAACACCAGAGCAAGCATATCCATTTCAACCAATACACTAGAAATGAGATGCCAGCACTGTGTTTCACATTTGACTCACTAGTTTTTCTCTAAATGGGAGGAGAGCAATGCTTTCTGGACAGCATTTGCATAGTTAATTGGAAGCAATAAAACCTTAAATCCAGGCTTAAAAAACCCAGTTGAATTTCAATGTATAGTTTTAGATTGTATTGCTTTGGATCTCATTCTTTTCCTTACTAATGCTGCTTTCTCCCTGCTTCCTGCCAAATTTGAACTGACGGTTGTTTTCCTGTTCTGTGATGAATTAACAACAGCATCTCTGTAGACTGTTCCACACAGATTGTTTACAGACAGCCTGGTTAAGAAACACCTGTTAGTTTACTTTTGTATTCTTCATGAAACTTACAAATGTTTGTGAGTACAGCACACAGCTAAATTCATTAAACAGCCTTCTGTCTGACTCAGATGGCACCAGAACAAATACGCTGGAAAATCTAAACGAAAAATGAACTTAAAAGCAGAGTCTAGAAAGCCTGAGGAGTAACAAAAAGGAAAGAAAGGAAACAACACAAGGATACAAGGACATAATGATTCAAACTAGTGGAGTTTTGGTTTTGTTTTTTTTAAGGATACTATTGTTTTAGTGAAGGGATTCAATATATGTTACAGTATGCGATTAGCCAAAGCACACAGTGCTGCTCCAAAGCACTGGCCAGACCCTAACTACTGTTTTAGCCAAATATTCAGATATCAGAACTGAAGGCAGGCACAGGAGGTGCAGTGAAGGCAACTAGCATTTGGCAAGGAAGATTCGCAGAAACCATGGCAGAATGGTTCACATAGCATTTAGCTACAATGTTGACACTTCGCTTTCCATCAACATTCACAAAAATGCTTTTGTGATGTGAGCACCAAGAACTTACTGTTTTTTGACAGCAAGGAAATTTTGCTTCTGTTTACTTCACACGTACCACAACTTACACAGCAAGTCTTTTTTTTATGGACAAAATTGTGCTAGCAAATTAATTTATCCAGCAGCGAGAAGTACAACATAAGGAAACAGAAATTATCATGTATTATGAATCCAGGTATTACAATAGGAGTAGGCTCTTTTCAGAAAGTACTACAAAGGATTAAAGGGAGAGTGAGAAATTAAAAGGAAGAATGAGAAGACAATTTTTTAAGGAAAAAAAATAGTAACACTGAAGACTGAGTGGAAAGAGTGATAAAAATCATGCACATCAGTTAAAGTTCCATGTATTTCTCTATCTTCAAAAATAATTCTGTGAAACAAATTACAGTGTATTTGGGTCTTGTAATTTTATTTTCAGATTCACATCTGTGTGTGTGATCTCATTTGCTGAACTTAATTAGAAGCACAAACTCCTGAAAGCTAATAAAATACTGAAATTTCTTTGGTGCATTGTACAACATCAAAAAAGTATTGGAATTTTTGCAACAGTATAGCATAAGAGCAAATTACCAAGGCCAGCAGACAGGTACCTATTCTTAATAAGGTTCATAGCAAGTTCCCAGAGAACAGTTTGCCAAGAGAAACTTCCTAGGAAAATAATCATAGAAAAAAAACAAACAAACCTTGTTTTCAAAGGAACAAGCTTTTTTAAACAGCACATTACAGTTCTGTTCATCTTGGTGCAATAACCACGCAACCAGGTGACTTTTGAAGAGCTGTTTTTTTCCATTACTAAATCATACAAATGTCAGATAGTTGAGGACTGTACACAAGCTGAAAACTGGATGCCACTGTAAACAGATTTTTATTCAGTAGTGCTGAAATGTGAGCCAAGATCCAAGCTTAAGTTCAGCCCTCCAACTTTGTCTTGACTGCTTCCTACTATTATATGAGATTTTTCACACAGCTTCTGAAGTAAGTGTCTGAGCTCCTGTGGGGATTGTTCAAGGAACTGAAGTAATGCTACAAACTCTCCTAAACCCTGTCAAACAAAAGATAAGGCAGAAACCTTTTCTTTTCTCACAGAGCGACATTATTCAGGGACAGGAAACAAAAACTAAAAGTTTTTTAAAGGGAAAAAGATAGTCAACATACAGTTGTTAGCATTACAGAGAAAAGCTTATTTATGATGATGCTGGAAATTTTTTATTTCTATAGAATTAAATATATAATAAGGCATAGTTGCACAAAATTGCAATTAGTAGAAAACTTAAAAATTATTTGTGCCTGCTATGAATGTCATACAAAATGAAAGAAACCAACAGCCATTCCCTGAAAAAAATTCCAGGTTCTGTAAAAATCACTTATACATTAATGATATTCACTGTGCTCTAATGATCCATCTTTATAAGACTTCTGCAGCTTCAGATGATCTTTTAACTAATAAATAACTGAGCCAAAATACTTGTCCAGCTTTGCACAATTACATCCATGAAACGACGATTCTGGAAAGTTAACAATTTTTAAACAAAAATGTTCAGTGTCAGTTTCTCACATAAGAAAATCTTCTGGCAACATAGCTCCTTGAGCAAAGCCTGTAATTCCTACCTAAGTTTAATATGTTCTTTGGATGTCTTGTGAATTTGCTTTTTGGTGGGAGCATTAGCTTTCTCGATTAATGAATACTGAACAGGAACAAGAAAGTATTTCATCAAATTGAATACTCATGGTAAGTCTGAATACCAAACTGCTCTTCCTATGTTTTATTTCATTAAAGCAATGTATCCTTCCTGCTGATAACAGAAAGAGTCTGCACTTCTGGAGATTATAAACAAGCCTGTGAAGCTGAACATGTGTAATTCCATATGTAATGCTGCACACAATCCACATCCCGACTTAGACTTGCAACTAGACAATCACCTTTGTGTATATGTACAGCCTGCGCTTAGTATGGTAGTGTGCAGATCCTCAAGGCCTTCCTTAACACTATAACCAATAAATTTTGCTTACATGATTGATGTTCTGGTATACAGAAGGTCTGCAAATAAGCCATTCCCTCTTAAACAACATGAAGAAGTCACTGGTGAGAATTTCAGAGCAACTGCAGAGTCATCTAGTTTTAAACACCAGGAAAAGTTTTAAAAATTGAATCTGTCAACGCTAGACCAGTTGTATGCTTCACAGCAGTGTTATGCGAAGTCACTCAAACATGAAATATAGGCAAATTTTCTACACTTGATAATACTCCCAGATGAGTATCAGTATGTCTCTGATACAGGCTTCAAGTTTACTGTTACTTTCCTTCAACAAAGCATACTTCTTCATCTGTCCTTACAATAACAAAGGAGAAAAATAGAGTATCTCCTGGAGAATTAGACTCAAGTAGACATTTTGTAGAGCTACAAAATGTACGACTGTCTGTGTCTCTGGAGAGTAAAGATGAAAGAAAAGGCACTTCGAGTACTTCACAATTACTCATTAGTTTTAGCCCTACCTCCATAAAAAAGAAAACCTACCTATTGTCTCTACTATTGAACTAAACAATTTTTCTATCAGCCATCATGAAGAAAGTAATTCATTAATTCTGTCAGAATTATTAAGTTATGCTTTTTAGGCAGAAGCAGTATCCAGGAGTTCGAAAGCACGTATTGCACGCAGAAGAGGTACTGAAGCTTTCACGGTATTTCTACAGGTACCAGAGGAAATCATACTCGCTGGGGTGAAATAATTGGCAAGAAGTAACTATATACTGTGTCAAACCAACCAAAACTAAGATAATAAGGTAAAACTGGCAATAAATAATGTTTTTCATATGAGGTCAATTAAAAAGGAGGTATAACTGCTTCTGGACTATAGTGTCAATATTTTAATTTATTTTCAGACACACAGATATAGTACAGGTAAGAGAAAGGAAAAAGATACACCCTGTGCTCAAACATACTCTTGATGCTGTACTTTAAAATAATACACCATAAATACACGTAACAGACTAGAACACTTGATCATTTAAATTCATACGCAATCCTTAAAACAACCACTTACCACTGTAAGCAAAAATGGCAAAAGTCAGCAGATATGGAACCAGACACCTTTGAAAGCAAAGGGACATTTGGATGGCTTGCAATTTTTTTGCAATTCCTCCAAGCAAAATTGCGTTGTAGCTATTTATTCACAGAACAGTAGATAAAAACACCCATTGGTAATGTTCACGAAGCCAGAAGCATCAGTTAACTTTTTAAAATAGCCTAATCATTTGTTAGGAAAAATATTTAGAAAAGTAATTACTTAAGGTAAGTAGAGGACACAGGTACAGAGGTAATCATTAATACCCTGAAAACTGCTTTTTTTGGTAGTATTTTTGTGTATCTTTGAAAATATACATCTTGCAAGAAAGATTTATCTAAAGGAATGAGAAAAATACACACACATAAGGACTTTTTCTACATCCCTGCTACAACCACCTTACCTTTGGGATTTTACATATGAGTAAGAAAAAAACCCAATGTAATTCAATAACATCCTCTTAAAACAGTCATAACAAAAATTGAGTCTTTCCTGAAGGGGAGCCAAGGAAAAGAAAACTGCACTACTGGTATCTTTTACGGCTGTTTATATCAAATATTCCTTTCAAATAGGACTGCCCAGCAATACAACTAGATGGGTTTTAGAGGCAAAAGAAAGGCACACAAGGAAACTTTAGCAAATGGGTGGTGGGGATCACAAAGGAAATCCCAGAACTATGCAGTATTCATGTAGAAATAGGTCTGTCAACCTACAGGCTGAAGGACCCAGTCTCAAAGGCTATGTAATAACATTATAGAACCAATTTAAAAATGAATGTATCATGGTTTCTAATACACTGAAACTTTTAAACACAGTTTATATAAAGGAACATTAACCTCAGCTATCAACAAGTATCAACGTATCAACAAGTAATACCTTCTGAATCTTACACAACTAAACTACAACGTCAGTAGTGCCAAAACACAAAGGAACCACATGTATATCATTAGTCTAAACTGAGGATAGCCACCTTCCACGTGCTCATGTGCCCTTTTACTCTCAGCCACATCTCAAGGTAAAAATCAAGACAGCTATATTCCTGTATGGCTAATCCTGATAGATCCAACAACTGCTCATGCCCCCTCCTTCTTCTCCAACAGCAGGCATCCCTTGAGCTGACCTCCTGAGCACCCAGCTCTCCTGAGAGAGCTGTGCTCTGTGGTCTTCCTTGCTTATGACACGTTACAGAATTTTTACTCTGCCCTTAAAGTCAACATGAAACAGTTCCCTAGATAGTCCCACAATGAATGTTATCTGTAGACTGTGGTATTTTGGTGAAAAAGAAAATGAGACAAAATATACAAGTACAGTTTCCTTTCTTTCCAAAAAACGTATCTTTTTGTGGTGATGGCTTCCAAGGCAAATGTTCCAGATGTTACAGAATCACAGAATCACAGAATTTATATGGTTGGAAAGGACCTCCAGGGTCATCAAGTCCAACCTTCTCCTAGCATCACTCTAACCGCTACACCACTACACCAAATCCTCTCTAACCACTACACCATATCCTCAAGCACTGCATCTATTCGTTCCTTAAACACCTCCAGGGATGGTGACTCCACCACCTCTCTGGGCAGTCCATTCCAGTGCCTAACTACCCTCTCAGTGAAGAATTTCTTCCTAATATCTAATCTGAACCTCCCCTGACGCAACTTGAGGCCATTTCCCCTCGTCCTATCATTACTAATTTGAGAGAAGAGACCAACACCAGCCTCGCTACAACCTCCTTTTAGGTAGTTGTAGAGGGCAATGAGGTCTCCTCTCAGTCTCCTCTTCTCTAGACTAAACAAACCCAGTTCCTTCAATCGCTCTTCATAGGGCATGCTCTCCAGCCCTTTCACCAGCTTCGTTGCCCTTCTCTGTACCCGCTCCAGCACCTCAATGTCCTTCTTGTACTGTGGTGACCAAAACTGGACACAGTACTCAAGGTGCGGTCCAGTCTTTCTAAAGCTAGCACCACAACTGGAAGAGGACATAAAACTAAGAGGATATTTTTCCTCTAAAAATATATTCTATGTCTTAAATACCACCAACTTCTGAAAAAAAGACTGGAAGGTCTTAAGGTGACTACACAGTGTTGAGCTTTCAGAGGGAATGTCTAAGTTTAATGTTAGAAGAGTTCAAATTACAAAAATAATTGCCATCTGAATCACAGTCATAAAATCAAGGTGCAAAAAGCAGCACTGAAAGATTGTTCTCCGTTTTATATACTTACCAAACCTGCAATGGGGGTCGGTAGTCTATTGATCTTTTTTACCAATCCCGGCTTTATCGCATTCAGCAACCTGTTATGAGAAAGGAGTATTTATGAGTGTAAGTCACAAAATCCAAATTATCAAACACTTGTCCCAGCATATGAAGATTTCAGTATGGCTAGAAGAGTTTCCCCTTTCCCCCTGTCTGAAAACACACGTGTACCCCAAGTTCCACTACTAAAATAAAGAAAGATTAGGAGGAAAAATGTCTACAACACAGTACACCCACAATATTTATTTTATATCCTAAATCAATCTAGATCACGTCAGTCTTGACAGGCTCTGGGTGAATTGTGTCATATCAGTCTGCCTCCATTGCCTAGAGGCAGGTCATGCCTCGAAGGGTCTGAACACAGAAACCCAGAAGGCATCAAGATATCACCATGGGAAGAACAGTTCAGCAGTTTCTGCACTGCAGGAAAGAAAGGACATACACACTTTATGAGTGACATGTCCATTTTTATGCATCTGTACTTGAAATTAAATGCCATTCTCGCATATGTTGTGGATAACAGAGTTCCCCACAGAAGACAAATGTCATAAGACAATTAAAAAGGGAGTCCAAAAAACCCCACCTCATCATGAAAATATCATTAGGCCAGTGATACTACAGTTGAACACTGTTCAGTGTCCAAATATTAACAACCTCACCAAAGTTCCCCACCACCCATGAACACACTATAAGAAGTGCTGACATGGCTCATTGTTAGAATATCCAAAAAAAATGACCAGGCCTCTAGAAGTGGGGAATTTTAATTATAAAATCCTGTTGCAATGCTGTTTCTTTACCACCATTCCCCCAGTGAAAAACCTTATGCCTTTTATCCAAAGGAAAATTCAAGCAGTCCCATCCATTGGGACGAAAATCATCCAGTCAAGACACTTACTTTAAATTCAAGGTCTTTGATGAAAAACAAAGATGTCTATGATAATTTAAAACTCTCTAGAAATGAGAAGAGCCACTATGGAAAAGAAGAATCTCACTTTGTGCTGATACTGTCTCCATTCAAGAAGCAACTCTTCTGGCAGCCTGCTGTGATGGTAACATTTTTAACATTTGAGAGTTCTAGTTAAGAAGTTTATCCTAACTAAAAGAATATTCCTTTCAACTAAAAGCTACCAGTCTGTGATTGTTTCCAACTCCCTACTTCTGAGCTCAGATAACAAGGGGTGTGCTGTTCCTATATGCTCCACCAAGAGCCATCTCTTCATAGTGTCACACTATTTACTGTTTGATTTCTTCCTAGGACTGTGGCGGTTAGCAAGCTCATTAAGGAGTCCATCCCTATACTACTCCTGCCTTCTGCTTAAGGTAGAATCTAATGCTATTATGTCCTAAAAACAAATGATGTAAAACTATACTCTTATATACAAACAACTCACTTTTCCCCCCTAGATGCACAGAATGGCAAGAAAAGAGCTACATATCTCCCTTCCTATAACCATAATTTTATTTCACAAATTGAAAACAAACATTACTTTTTTCCTCCAAAAGGCACTAATCTATCTTTATGTGAAATATGGGAGAAGGATTAAATGAGAGGAAGGAGAGGAGCAGGGAATAAAAACCCTTTTAGATCACTGTTTGCAGTCCGAAGGAGGAGGAAACGGGATAGGGCAAGATGGAACAGCCTGAGTAAGAAAGGTCTCTATTATTGAAATGTTTACCTCCCGTTGGAAACATCTCTAAACAGTCTGGCACCGAAACCCCCAGGATTTGCTCACTGCAGAATGTGCCAAAGAGACATTTCTTCCAGAGCAGACTGGCTGCTTCTGAATTATTGCCTCATCTAGCGCAACTGTCCAGATACCAAAATATCAAATGGCTTAAGCTTGCTCTGTCACCAACCTGGCTACAAAACTGTACTGTTTATCCAGAGTGCCTCAACAGTCGCCTTCGCTCAAACAGCTACTTTCTGTCCCTGCTTCTCAAAAAAGCCACTGAATACACCTCTTCCTATTTATGTAAATACAGGCAAACTAACTTTTCTGTGCCAATTTAGACTCATATAGAGCATCTTTCTTGATACGTAAAGTTTTATCAGCTCTGGTAGGTTTCTGTTGAAATACAGGGCAAACAAAAGCCCTAGCCATTCTGCACCAGGGACCTGGCACAAGGCCCCTGGCCACAGCCCATGGGAAAGAGTCTGCAGAAGAGAAAATGCTAACCCACACCTTCCCCAGCAGCCACCTAAAACTGCAGCCCACGCCTTCTTGCCCTGCCAACCCTGACCCAAAGACATGGCTGCCCTGGGACTCCCGTCCTCTAGCCATAGCTCATGTTAAAGAGTTTACAGAGGAGAAAACTTGCTATGCATACCTTTCTCTGGTAGCCCCACTCCATCTGCAGCTCTAGCCTTTGCCCCTTCCCCAGTCTTAACACTAACCCTTGGCTCATTCTGAGGTGAAGACACTTAGACATGACACCAGCAACCCAAGTCAACAGAAGAGAAAACATCTGCAGCTTAAACTTTCCTCAGTCTCTACTACACCAGCCCCATTTCCAGCCCCACTACAGCTATAGCTTTGGGCTTTGTCACTCTCTCAGCCCTAAGTCTGACCATAATAGTGTGTGTTGACCTGTTAACAAACATTAATTGCTATTTTTCTGTGCCACTCAAAAAAAAAATTTTTTTTCTTTTACAAAAAAAACCCCAACCCACTGGTTACCAATCAGAAACACTGGCAACCAGTACAAGGCTGAGTACTGCCCTGCCTACTGCACTGCAGACATCAAGCAGTCATCAACACGACCATAACCTGAAGCAGCTATTTCTGTACTTAGCTGCACAGCAAGTCTAGATACCTGCACTGTAGGCATCTATGGACAGGGGAACAATTTTAGCACCTGTTGTCCAACTTTACAGTAATCTCTGAAACTTTTGTATGGCATCACATTACTCCTCCCATTCTCCCTCCTCAAAAAACCTCACAGTCTTCTAGAATCACAAATTAGATAACTTAAAAAAGCATCAGAAATCCTGCTGAATGGATCATTCTAGAACATTAAATTAAATCTTTTAAAATATAATTGTATGGCAGCAATCCCTGAGAACAGTATGGAAAACACAGTGGCAGGACAAGCGTTACAGATCAGCATAGAACCCAGCAGATCTACATCAGGTAAAACACAGACATATTGTTCAGTGCTTTATTTTCCACAACATTTTCTTCCACTACAAAAAAGTTAACCATATCATCTTTATGTCAAGTTAGAGTGCAGGCGATCAACACAAGCCTTGTTACTATATAAGGCCCTACCCCAGATCACGCTAGACAAGTTACTTCCATCACCCATTTTTGCAGTAGGAAGACGCTTGAAGGCATTTGCTCAAAAAACACTTAGCTGATGGCACATTAAGATCCTCTGCCTCAGACATCTGATCTGACTGGCCAGTTTAGCAATACTGACCAGTCTAAGGAAGGTCCTTACTGGCAGCTTCAGACAGCGGGTTGAAATCCAACACATCCTGAGTTGTACTGAGACTTTGAATGATCACTTGCTTCCCTGAGTACCTCCCAGCTCCTGCTGATGCTGTCTGATACGAATGCTTTCCTCCAAGGAAAAGCAGTAAAAACCATCATAGCTCACCATCATCCTCACAAGGGCATTGAGGACAGACACACTGCTCACTCCAGATGTAAATGTCAGACCCCAGTCTTACCCCAGACCACCACCAGCTGCAAGCCCAGATTTTCCCAAGCATAAACCTAGTTCAGGTTTTTGTACAGTTGTGTTCTTCAAACATAGAAAATCCTCAAGTGGATGTAGATCTTCTAAAAAGCATAGAAAAAACTTTATATCACTTTGTACCACATTCTGCTATGTCAGGGTTAGCGAGCTACTATATAAATGGTCAGAGAGTGGAAATGTCGAAGCTGGAATAGAAATGTTGTTTGTTTGGAATGTTTGAGGGTTTTGTTTTTAAGGTATTGGTACTATTTTTCATACTCCTGAATATACAAAAACAGATGTCAATAGGACAAGTCCAGTTAAGCAGTCTCAAGATACAACAAAACAGGATTATTTTAAATCTTCCATCATTTTCTCGTTTTTCCTTCCCCTCCAGTAAGATACTGCTAATTTAAGGTCTGACACAACACAGTGAGGGAATAGTGGTTGAAACAAACCATAAAACAATGGCCCTCTGTACTGTTTTCAAAAGGAGAATGCAGGTACATTCCCCAAGCTTTACCTTTTTGGTAGCTGGTATTTGGTGACCAGCAGGCATTTTGGAGTTAACTAGCAAAGCAAGTTTAGGGAGGACTATTTCAAACTTCAGCTTTCATCCAACTTGTTTCTCACAGGAATCATTCTGGAGCTTTAACAGCTACTTATGCAACAAGTTAAATGACATGGGGAAGAAAAAAAAAAAAAAAAAAAAAAACAGAAATACAATGACTGTAATACTTCTCCTTTCAAGGTTTTCTGGTACCTGGTATGACCAGTGTTTCTCTGACATGACCAGATGGAAGATATGATAATGAAATCTCAATAAACTTTTTAAAGTAAAAGAAGCAAAGACATGACAAAAAGAAATATAGATATAAATAGTTCTTAAAAGAATTCCAAGAAAATGTGACGACAGCAAAGGAATCCCACCAAACACCCAAAACAGGAAAAAACAAAAAATCTTTCTATGCACAAAACCTGAATCTCTACATATGCACACACCACTAATTCTCCAGAGCCTTCAGGCTCTCAGTTGGGATTTCTGCCCACCATCCCTAGCATTTATTTACCTGTACTGAGGCAGGACAACCCTCTGTTCCTAATTTCTCAAAGTCCTCCTGCCACTTTCAGTCCAACATCTACACACTCACGTTCCCTTTTCCCTGGTGCTGGCTTGGACACTTCAGTAGTTAGCTGTTCAATGAAGCACAGTAGACACTGCAGAGAAGCTAAAACCTTAGAGCTGTCTTACCTTACGGGAATGACAGAGCATGATGGAAGTGGAAAGTTGCTCTATCCCCACTCTTATAGGGAGAAGCTAAGTCATTTCCTTCCCCAGATAAAAAAAAGCTCTGGTAGGTATCGGAAAAGTCATTCACTTTATTCGGTGCTGTCCCCAAGGCTTGGCATTCCAGGAGATAAGGTATCTCTGCAGCAGGACAGACGCTGAAATCAGTACTAGCCACAGTGTGACTAACTTATTAGACCTTCCTGGGGTTGTTTATCACCAGTTAAGAATTTGAGAAACTTCTGCCAGGAAAAGAAGGCGTTTCAGGCAATCGCTGATAAAAGATCTAATGAAAAGCACCAAGACAACTGCCCATGAAATTCTTGCAAGAAAGTGTCAGTTAAGAAAATATGCAGAGGATGGTTGCCAAAACTCAGCCTCCAGAAAGACCTTGTTTCTAAGAGGAAATGAAAGAGAAGCACTTTCAGAGAAAAGCTTCAGAAACAGGAAAAAAGAAAGGTTGAAGTGATGTGTGCTCACAGATCAATTCAGGCTGGAGGGATAGGTATCCAACAGAGTTCTTTGCTCAAATAACAGATCACATTCCTAAAAAGAAAAGCCAACTAATGACCTGATCTTAAAGTAAAAGGGCATTTCATATTTGAAAGTTCAGGAAATTCTATCCATAGTAAACCTTCACAGAAACATTTATCTTTTTAAATTAAGTTTTAAAGATTTACATTCTAACAAGCAGCCTTTCAGCACTTGATAATTATTAGCCCAGACAGCTTCAGCATCCACATATTTTAAACTCATTCTCTAGTGGCAGCTCCAAAATTCTCCCAAATAGTTAAAAAGCAGAGAAAAATCCACTATTGGTCTTAAAGATGAACAAATCACTTTGAAACATCAGACAATGAAAAGTCAAAATATTTTGTTGCAAAGGAAGCAGTAAAGAAGGTTCAAATGTAGAGATGTTCTTGAGGTCACAAAAACATATTTGGGAAAACATTCTTGAGTGATTGCTAATGATGCCCCTGACATTATTTATTTAGGATCAGATGAACAAGGTGCTTTTTTAACAAACAGGACAGAACTGACTCACAGTCCAGTCTGATAACTAAAAGGTGAATAAAGAACTACCCAAATAGGTGGCACTGAGAAAACAAGCATGCCAAACACAGGATCGCATGGATCTTGCTCTGCCAAAGACTAAAAATATGAACACGATAGAGGCCTTGAGAAACAGCTCAGGAAAAGCAACAGGGAAGATTGTGTATAGACAGTTTCATAAGCTAATTATGCAGAACCTACCACCACAATGACTGACATGAAGGGCGCCCCATGCACCTATAGATTTGCAGTTCACAAAGTTTTACACTGAGTAGCAATGGCCATCGATAATTGCCTAAAGTACATATCCAATATAATTTCTTAAGCATACACTCTTGGAAAAAGCTGAAACCTCTCACAGGAGTACCTTGATTTGCACCTGAGCAACCCCCTATTTGAATGGGTCAGTGTTCCACAGTCTCTTGCTCTGTCAACTACCAAGCTTTGCTGAAAAAACTCTACTATTTAGTCTGCTGAGATGCACACTTTTACTTTTTTTTTTTACATAAATACAAAGACAGGCCACTCTTGCTGTATTCAAGCATGCCCTCAGTGTCTATTCTCCTCTTCTCAAGCATATAGCTGAGCATTTGGTTTATACTACCTTTGACCCCTCACCTAAACCATATCAATAAATAGCTCTTCATTATACCACAGCAATAAAACTTAAAGATTAAAAACGCTAGATTCATATAAAACTGTTTCAAATGTCCTCACATGAACCTAAAACTTAATGCTTAATGAGCCTTGGGGCCTGTCTCTCTAAACTGGAGACATGCCAAATCCACAATGCTGATAATGTTTTGGCTTTACAACACAGTGCCTGAAAATCGCAGGAGAACACTAATCCCTTGTCACCTCAAGGCATGGGTCACATTCAAAACTTCAAGTATGCCTGTGAAACTCAAATACCTTCTTATTTTCAAGGAATAGGAAATTAAAGCAAAAAAGCCTAATTAAGCATAAGGGCCGAGCATCCACTAATTTCTCCAGTGAGGTACCTGGCAAGACAAGAGTCTCTGCAGCCAAGTACTGAACTGATGCCAGGCATATACCGCTGACAGACGAGTAGAATAACCTGTTTGCAAAATTCTACAATCTACAAAAATTGCATATTTGTCTTCTCCTGCCAGGTCTCCATAAATGGTATGGCAATTTTACAGAAGTTACATTAAAAACCAAGTTCTTGCAAGTTAAACAGCCAAACAACCGAAACACCGTACATATAGTGAAGGCTCCGCATCTAACGGTACCACTGACTCAGAAGACAGAAGTTTTACTATTCCGTAGCATTACACTTGCACTCATCTGGCGCATAGCCAGCCCTTGCTGAAAACAGCATTCATGCCAGCCCAAAGCTTGGTCAGATGCACTAGAACCATGATGCACGCCCAAAGAAACTCTGCTCTCTGAGAAAAAGCAGCTCATTCATCACCAGTGACATGAAGAACGCAAGCTAAGGAGGTTTCTTATTTATAGAAGAAAATCATTCTCATGACAGGGTAAATGATAAATTCCATTAAGTAATTCTTGATCACAATCACTTTCAGCTTACTCAGATTTATAGCCACACCTCACTTTTTCTTTAAGTACTACTGACATAACCTATGTGCATTACTAACTTCTCAGTTTTTTATTATTTAAAAGTAAACCCTAAATATTTCTTGTACTTTTAAAGAGCGTATGTTCCTAACATGCACAGCTGAAAGGACCTGCCTTTCCTATTGTTCTACATAAGAAAATGTGTAAAACTTTTTCCTTAATTCACTGTACACATCCAATTTTACCCAGATTACTAAAAAAAGCAACAAAATACCTTTGTTATCTGCTCTTTCAAAAAATAACAGAAAAAAAAAAAGTTACAGAGTTGAAAAATCCCAGTTTCAAACAATAAACAGTTTCTGCACATTTTACTAAGCTACATGAGCTAATATACAAAATAAGTGTCTCTAATAAACAAAAGAGAATTTTAGGGAAAATGCTCATAAGTTGGTATCCAGAAACGTATATGTAAGTGACATCCATCTCTAACCACATACGGTTATTCCTCTTCCACTTTTACATGTTTATGCCATGACTTCAAGATATTCAGTTCAACATTCATTAGAACTTTCATGCTTGATAAAAATCAAAGATTTATTATGCCTGCATTTACTGCTATAAATTGATTTACATACATAGATCAGACATGCAGCTAAACTGTTCTACATACAGAACCAAAGGTATTACACGCAATCGTGATGCCATTGGACTCCACTGAAAAGCCAAACCATTTCTGCCAGTATCTAAATCTAGATTCAATTTGAGTTCGTTGTTTAAGGCCCTTTGCCCAGGATCCATGACCCCGTTGTTGTTGTTGTTTTTCTTTATGGTTTGGTCCTATTCCTGATGTTAGACTCTCATTACCATTAACACAAACTGCCAGGGTGGCTGGATTCATAGTACTGCTTGATTCCAGAGAAAACCGGAGAGAAAATATGATCCCAATTGCATGTCAGAAATGCTTACAGATATATGGGATATATATGACCCTTGGATAGTCATATCAAAGCAAGTAAATAAATTTGGATTTTCCAAGTCTGGCATCCCCATAGAAACCTCTCTAACTGCTGAATGCCCAACGTGAAAGAAAGAATCCTGCAGTAGCAGAGCCAGGCGAGGGGAGGTGGATGGCAAGGAGAACGGAAAGGAAATGTTCACCTTAAAAGCACACTTGCAAGAATATTAGAGCCATAAAAACTGGGAAAGGCTGCAGGAAGATGTATGCATTTTTGCCTTTACATAGTAATTTTTAGATTTACTAATAGCACTTGTCACATAGTTAGAAATAAAAGCGGCTTCAACTTCCTTACCCGCTGTTTCAGAAAAGCAACTGAACTATACAAATCAGTGGGGCAGGCAGATGGAGATAGCATATACTTTTTGTTTTGCAATCAACCTTCATTCATATGCCTGAATCTGTAGAATAGGAACACCTAAGCATTACAACGGCCAGATCTAATTTATTCTTGATTAATCCTCTAGCTTCTTATGATATCTAGGTCAAACCTAAACATTAAAGCTATATAGCAAGGAAAAAAAAAAAACCACAAAACCAAAACCGAACACATGCTGAAGTTTCTAGGGATTTCTAGTGATATTTCCTGCTACTGGTGTTGTATTCCTGCCTCATATAGCTTTTCTCCATGTTCCCAGAAGGGCATATCTGCCCACCCATGCAAAAGCATAGCCAGGAAACTCCTCAGTCTTTGCATATAAGAATTTAATACACAAAGCAAGAATGGAGCAAGAATTGCCTCTGCCATTGCTGAAATCACCATCTGCACTGATGTCAGACAGCTATGCTAAAAAGCCATGAACTCATTTCAGACAAACAGAGGTCGTAGTCACTGGCTTCTCAGCACAGCTGGGTGAACAATTAGAGCCGGCACTGTCAGGCAAGTGCACAAGCGGGCTTTCAAATACCCAGAAAGAAGGAAGGGCCTGTGTTACTCTCAGCTGTCAGCTTGCCACTTTATGGCTTCCTGCATTGCTTAAATATGCTCCTCAGCTCCTGAGTTGAATGCATCAAGATATAAAAGCGTCATAATAAGGCCAGATAGAGATGCCAGCCGCAGCACAACCACTACCAGAGAGTCAGGTACAAGGCTTGTGGGTGCCTGTGGCTAGCACACGCACGCAGGGCTGCTTCTCTAGCCAGGCTGGAGGCCCGTAACACATCCATCCCAAGATTCCAAGCTTTTAGCATCACACAGTTGTATTCATTTTCATTTATTAAAATATGTGGATAGTTTCTAGATGTGAATGAATCATTTATGACCAGTGTAGTGATGTCTGCCTGAGTTTGCAGGCTGTGTAGACCATAGACATTGGGATCAACTAGATGGAGGCCTGGCTTTACTCTGCGTAAGGCTCCAATAATCCTGCTCTAACATAGACAAAAGATTCCCCCTGTGCCATTTTGCACATGGCTAGTCTAACTGTTTGGGGAACAAACTCTTGCATGGTGGCTATCCCCCTTCCCTTCTGCAAAACACCTGCAAAGTCAGAAGGCAGCTTGAGACATGTTTGGGGCATTTAAGGCTGCATCCCCACTCCTGGCATCAGTTTCCAGTCCTCTAGCTGCTGGGATTCCTGAAAACAACCTGAGATTGCTTTCAGTCCTCCTCACAAAATACAAGAGGCAAGGAAAACACTGAAACTGTCATGTCAAGGTAAGCACCGCTCCGCACTCATTTGGACATCACTCACAAAAGTGTCTGGCTATGAGTTGCCAGTTAATGACACTAGCAGTACATACTGTCCTGTGGAGATGAACTGAGGCAAGTTTAGCTTTTCCCTAAATTTCCCTAAATTTTCCCAAGATTTTCCCTAAAATTTCAACAAATCAGATAAACCAGACTAAAGGCAATGAATCCTTCCATGTTCAGAAAATTAAGACACCTATAGACAAGACACCTCTTGTCATCTGAAGATTATTGGAGACTTTGAGATCAGGTTTTCATCTACTTGTTGAGGTCAGCTGCAGTAAAAGCACATCAGATTGGAAGGAGGTTAGGAGAAAGCTTGAATACCACTAGATTTTGTTCATGATGTACCCAAGTAGGTCTCTGACAAAGCATAAAACTCCTGCCTAGAAAGACAGTATTGCCTGTGGCAGCTTTACTAGCACTTCTTCACTGAGCAACAGATAAAAAAATTACCTATCAGTGCTTCACTTGATGAAGTCTGTACTTTCTGAAGATACATTAAGAGTCTCAGTGTTACCACCCCAAATTTCTGTTGAATTCTTTATTTCACAGTGGACTTGGAACTGGTGAGGAGCACACTTTTATTGTTGGCCTCATAATTTGTTCGTCATCAGAAAGCCAAACAAAGGCCAAATTGGTAGCTCTCTGGTTGATATTCTGTAGCCTAATAAGAGTTTTACCCACTAACCACAGCTGCTAAGAGGACGATACAAACATCATGGCCTCCCAGGATTTAAGGTTGAGAAGACACATCTTTTCAGACTGATTTGTACTGATCCACAGGTGGTAAACAAGGACAAGCAATTTGACAAACATCACAGAACAATTTAGTTAGTCTAACAATCCAGTAGTATAACCAAGCATTATCCCTTGACTTGTGTATTACTGGAGCTCACAACCTCCTAAGAAATACATATGTATTTGTTTCATTAGCAAAACCTTAGTTAGTTAAGCTTCCCATTTTACAGATTTACAGCATTTAAATCAGACTACCTCTGCTTACTTGCAGATAAGATTACAATCTAATCTTGAAATACACATTCCTTACTTTTCATGCAACACAATTAAACCTTAACATTTAAAGAGCACTGTGAAGTGATTCAGCACACAGCACTTCCCTTGAACGCACAGAGGAGAAAGATCTTGTGCAAGAGGCAACCCTTAAATACAAAGGGGTAAACTACATGCTCCTTCCGAGTTACACAACTTTTGATCAACAATAACAACTACTTCCCTCCTCCCAAAGCCACTCCTCAGTAAAGACATGCAACTACAATCAAACTAGATCGTATCATTTCCTTTATATTTTCCCTCTTTAACAGCTAAAGTTCAAGCTGTCTGATTAATGACACCAGTAAGATATACAACAGTATTTATACAAGTAGGTTTCAAAGCTATGGTAAGCTACCTAGAGTTGAGTTACAGGATATTAGCTCAACCCTACTGTTGAAAACCATTTCCATGTTCCACTACCTTTCACAGAATAAAACTTAACTAATAGTTGCAATGGTACAGCAAAACATCTTCAGGAGATCTCCTTTATATATGTCAATATGCATCCAGTTCCACACAAGCTTTGTCCTTCTGGTGCACAAAGACAGCTTTTACCAACTTCAGTGACAACCCTGCACATTCAGGGAAAGAAACTGGTCCATACAGGTGATTCAGATCAGTGGCTTCTCCCAAAATCCTGAAAACTTCCATGGGATTTTCAAAGAACTACAGACATCAGGGCACATTTCCAAACTGCTCTTAAAAGTCACCTGATTTGGCACCTAGGCATACAGCATGCTTAGAAAGACTCTGCCTAAAAAACAGCTATCAAAACCACCGTGAGAAAAATGCAAAAACCAACTCAAGTCTCTTGTCCAAAAATTACAGAACACATCATTCAAGTACACCTTGAAGCAAAATTCAGAGGATGCTTAACCTTTCCAGAAACTATAAAAGCAGCTGAGTATTGATGGTATTCAGATGGCTAACTCTTGACAGTGTTCAGACCTGGAGTCAGTCCAAAATGCCTCACTGTAGCAGAGACGTCTGCAGGCAGGTGCAGAACACCATTTGCCAATCTGTGATTAACATCTTGAAATAAAAGGAAACCAAAAAGCAAACATCATTTTTACTTTACATAACCCAACTAAGGAGCTGGGGTGGAGTGAGGGAAGCACTTTGCAAAAGTTTTCTTTAAGTCACATTTCAATCCTCACCATAACAATAGCTTTGGCACCAAAATGATGCTGCAGTGAAATACCAGTGTGCACAATGTCAAACCTTGCAAAAGGAAACCAACAATTGGACATATTCGCTAAAATTCATTTCATTTAGTCAAGATTGCATTCAAGACTCAAAACTATAAGTGTTACTTACTCACACAGAAGAATGCCGTTTTCTAATCCAGAACGAAAATCTTTCTCACCAAAACTTCTGCCTGTCACTTGCTGCAAAAGAGTAGGGGGAAGGAAAAGAGTGACATATATTAGAAGGTGTGCTTTACACAGTTCATAACATTCAATTAAAGCATCTGCTGCATGGTAAACATCTGAACTTTGCATGGTCTTGCCAAAGGACTAAGTTAACCTGTTTCCTCCTTCCCATTTCATCAAGCTATTTAACACATAGAACAAAGTACTGCTCTGACTAGTCCAGTTACAGATTATAATATAGCTGTTTTCTAGAAGTAAAAAACAAAAATGACAAAAACTACCACTTGTTCTTCACAGTATTAAAAAAAATATATTCTATAGCATTTTCAACTTTAAAACTGTTAAATTTCCATAAACTTTTTTTGGCTTTTTTCTGCTTTTTTGGGCACCAGGTTAAAAATCTTGTACTGGGCTGGAACTTTTAGCCTTTAACCTATCACCTTTATAGAATAAGCAAAGCCAACTGGGAGCGCTCACAAGAGTTACAGCCCTTCAGACACATGACACAATACCCCTGGTCCTATTAAATGATATTTTACATCACAAAGTCAGCTGTGAGCATGAATACACACTCAGTGGAAGCTAAGGTTCAGGCACCTACTACAGTCCTCTCAGGGATGCTCAGACGAGGAGATTCATTCTGCATTATGAGCTCTCAAGCCAGTCTGTGCTGCTTAGGGATGGACCATCTAGGAACTGTCTAGGAATCTGAATCTCGCCTGAGGGTGCTGAATGCTACAAGCATGACTGAACCCCCATTTATGACTCACTACCATGTTGACAATGGCTTGCCATTCATCCTCAAATCATTCTCAACAGATGACGTGTTCAGTGAAAAGAATACTTTTTATTACCACCAACAAATATATAAAAATAGTTGCTATGTTTAGAGAGTGCTGAACAGAAACAAAACAAAAAAGCCTGCCTAGTTTTTAATTGTCCTCCAGGAGGTCTTCTCCTCACCCAGCCAAAACATTTACCGGATGCTTATAGAGTTCTCATGGCTTGCATCCAATCTTTCAGCAAGACCCTTGCTCTGGGCGTTGCCTCCACCATAGAGAACAGTGACTTGGGGACATATCTGTCCTTACGCCCCCATTTTCTCCTTGCTGTTCCATTCAGATACAAGACCCTTCCCCTCCCAGTTTCCTGTCATAAAGACAGCAATTTATAAGAACTGACAAGTTTGGCACTTTCCCACGGGATTAGCAAATGCATCAGCTTCACAAATGCTGGTTATAGCTACACACAGTCTGAGACCAAGAACAACATTTATTTTTGAACTGAAGTGCAAATGTAAAGCCTAAAACCTAATCCTACACTTAAGTTATAAACATACTGTTTTTTGAAATGTGAAGGAACTTCTCCCAGCAAACTGGTATGACAACGGGCAAACTTTAACACCCCTATACTCTGAAAAGTGTATCATAAAGACATCAGCTGATAATCCTATTGTATGTAAATGCACAAAGTAGAACAAGGCACTGTGTTGCCTTCATACCTCAGAAGAAATCAGATGCAATTTGCCAGTAGTAAATGACCTCTAGTCATTTAAACTATCTCTAATCATAGTAAATCATTTCTAATCTTGACGTGCTAGGACAGAGGGAAATCATGACAATAAAACCATTGGCATTTGGGATTAACAATAGATGGACCACATCAAAAAAGAACCTTTATTTCATCCATGAAGTACTGACTTGTAGAGGTATTTTTCATCTAGGCAGAAAAAAAGAAGTCATCTTATTTTACTCCTCAACATTAAATATTGCAGCCATGGAAGCCAATCTTTTTATGTGTTTGTTGAACACCCTCATTCAACAGGGAGTGGTACTGAAACTGTTAACACAATTCAGGTAAGAATCTACCTGCCAAAGGCTGTCACCTGAGTATCACTGTCATTACTGCTGATGTAGGAAGGGTTTCATACATAATTTCTGGCTGCAAAATTAAAATTATGAAATGCAAATCCACAGCTGGAACAACAATTCATCCAGTGAGAGGTACAACAGAAACAGAGCAGGTGGGGACAGACAGGAAGGTCCAGGAACAGTGCACATCTGAAAAGGAACAGGAAGTAAATGAGGCATGGAAAGACACGCCTATTCTAGATGATCCAGCTGCAAAGAGGAAACATTAATCAGCTACAAGTCTCCTCATTTAGCCAATAAAAAATGTAAGAACAGTTCAATGGAGATAGGCTAGGAACTAAAAATAAGCATGAAGATGACATTATAAATGACAAAGATAAATCCAAAAGGGGACTGAGAGGAGCAAGAAGCTGGGTCCACCTTTCCAGAAGAAATTAGAGCTCAGTTTGCTGGCACATACACATTGTGCACTCACATACACCTTCCTCTCTGCAGAGGCCACTTTAGGCCATACCCTCAAGAACAACTACAGCAGGCACATAGGCCAGCCTTGTGCACATTGCTGAGATAACACCTGCTCAGCACACAGAGTGGGAAAAGTGAGGATTTAAAGTGACTTCAAGCAAAAGGATTGGCACTGTCATATTTGCAGAGTCCTACATAGCTAAGTGCATACTAAAGTTTGCCCAAACCTATGCAAAAAGGAAAGCATGTGCATTAGCCATAGTATCACAAAACCACTGGACCCATGACCCATGACAGGACCCATGACATCAATCTAAGCATTGGTTTATTTCTACTAGCTTATCTTATTCCATCTCTGGAAAAAAGCCTCCAGTTTGACTGCTGGATGCAACTCTGAAAACACTGACATACAAGGACTAGAGAATAGCATTTACACTGCTTCTACTGAGCTTTACTGGACAAAAAAAAAAAAAAAAAAAAGAATTTTGTACATCTGCAGCCAGGTACAGAAAAACTTGAAAACAGGGGAATGGATCTTTAGCTCATCAGCTTTCATACCACAGAAAACTGGTGTTTGAACTGAACCTGCACAAAATCAGCCATAGACAAATGCAAGGTAGTCTGTATTCTGGAGTGCTGCCTCCAGCAAAGGAAAAAAAAAAACCCAAGAAAACCCAAAACAAAACACCACAACTCCCCCCCAACAAATATGTTAACTGAGAGAGCATTGAGACCTGGCCTTTCTTTGAAAGGCCCACTCTAAACCACCACATCTTAACATGCTTTCAAGACCACTCCATCTGCTATCTAGCATCGCCCCACATCACCAGTAGTACAGGAGGAAGCAGGATACAGGGAAGAGTTCCTTGTTCACTTCTACAATGCCAGCACACTAATTCTCTTCAGTGCAGGAGTACCAGAGTTAGAAGTACCTTAAAAGGTAAAACACAAACCGTATCCTGCTAACGAGTACTGAAAAAGCCTGCCACTACTTTAATAAGTTCCATGAAGCTGAGAGGAAAAAAGCTGCCTTTCCATATCATACTGTAAATTAAAAATAGAGAACAGAAGTGAAAAAATATAAATTAAGCACAATAATACATCATGTGAGGAGGAGTGGTTGTTACACATATCATCTGGATGATATTTTCTTCTTTGTAAAAAGCTGCAAGCGTCTTCACCCAGGGCAATTATTTGACAGCCGGATGCGTTTCTTAGTTTCACTGCCACTTAACAACCCAGAAAACGAAGCTAAAGTGAATAATAAAAGTTTTTCCAAAAGAAATATTAGGAGACTAAACCACAGCGCATTGACTCTCTATCACAGACTTATGGCAACAACTTTAATATGTATTTACACACAGTAACACTTCTTATATACTGTATTGTTGCTGATTAACTCCTTTGTTCTTTGCAGTTACGCATTCCACGAAATTTATGTCATCAAGGATGGCTGTCATCCAGCCACTAACCAGTGCCATATTACACAACTCTATTTTCACTAAGCTTCAGTTCACATTGTTTTCCTTGCCTTTTGTATTGCTGCTGGTGCTTCCTGAGATGGAGCTTGCAAAGCCTCTGGTGTCAAAACAGCTTAAGGGTATGAAAAAGAAAAGGTGACAAATTAGTGAGCAGATGCTGGCCTCAGGTGAAATTTATCTTGGCCAACAAGATATGAGTAGTTGAATAAACAATAGGTCATCAGGGACAACACTTTGAAAACAGCTTCATTTTCTATGTGCACATCTGAAAACAGCATATAAAGCAGTCAACGAAAATATAGACACAGCAGAGAGGTCTTTGTTACTTACTACACATTTTAGAGATCTTGTGAAGTATGACAGCAAGGAAAGAGGTTTTCGAAAAGTTTAGTAGGCTGTTCATTTTTTCGTACATGGGTACACTGCATTTCCATTTTGTGCAACCACTGTTCCCCCCCCATATAATTTTTTACTTGACTGAAAAAAGCCCACCCTGCTATTTAATTAGAAAACATACTGCTTTTACTTCAGGGAGATGTAAAAGTAAGACTTAAATTGTAATGATCACAGGTATGTAATTAGAAAGCATATAATCATATAAGCAGCAGGTAATACAAGCCAGCAAAAGAAGCATGACAGTTTTCAGGGCATTAAGATTTGGTGTCTCTGGAGTAATCAGTTCCTGCTTTCCCATATCATTTGAGCTAATAACACGAACATGCAAGTTGAATTCCTTTTTCATGTAGCATAGACAAGAGATTTCTGAACTATACTCAACTAATTCAAAGCCAAATTTATATTTATAGACCAGAATTGTACCACATTGCCATGGCAGCGCAGTGGAGCTTGGAGACCCTTCACTGGCCCCTGGTTCTGCCATGTATTGTTCATGTGAAGCTTTGGTCTGTCTGCAAAAATGGACACGACGATGCATCATTTAGGAATGAGCTCTCTCTCACTCCACAGCAGAGGGATTTAAATTGCTAAAATCATAGCAAGATAAGCCAGTCCTGAACAGCTTTATTACAAATATTAGGAAACTAGTTGATACAATACAGACAACCTTCAAGACTGCACAAATGGAGTTTTCCAAGAGCAACAAACACTGGTCTAGGCAAACCTATCTTCCAGGAAAGCTGAATGATGACAAGCACTCTGCACAAAGCTTTCCAAGGCATTGGAGGTAATTTACTACTGAAATCAATAAAAAAACAAACAACTTCAATATCTTTAGTGTGTATTTCTACTTTCAAGGACAAAATCAGCATAAGCTCAGAATGACTAATGTGGCCAGCAATGAACCACCTGAAATTCCGTGGTATGGAACCTGGAAATTTAAAGAATGCATGGGAGGAAGGGGGGGAGATTTCACACTTGGGTAGCAAGATTAATATCCAAAGCAAGCGCTTAACATTATTTATTTTTAGATCTTCCACTTTCTGGTCACTTAATTTTAACTGCAATTTGCAAAGTTAATTAGCTGTGCTGAAGTCCCCATTTTTCTTTTTCTCTGGGTATTCACCCGTACTATTCTTTAAAGAACCAGGGAGTTGACTCACTCCTTTTCACACTTCATAGGAACTCCATTTTTCCTAGCAACAAAAGAATAAAATAGGAGACAGCATATTCTCCTCTATTTGCTTTGAATTCCCTCCTGCCACACTGTCACTCACATTAGTTGACAGTTTGGTGTCAACATACAGCACTATAGCATATAGAACCATACCCACTGATACAAACATACTCCCAATCCCTTTGGTGGACCCAGTTCTAAGCCCTCACTAAAAGTAGTTGTTTATTACAGGATGCTAGTCAGTGCCGTTTCCTTTCCATGAAGGAATCAACAACTGAAAAACCACAACGGCTGATTTTTATTTTTTTTCTGATCCTTTGCACAGTTTAGTGAGGACATGATCCCATGAATGGACATATGCATTTATATTTAATGTGTAGACTAAAAGAAGATGTCCAGTTAGTAATCCATTTAGGAAACATGACAAAAGAAATATGGAAAGAAGAGTCAAACAAATGCATCACCAGACATAAATTTCCACTGCCAGGCCTCCACCATCCCTGTTCTTCATATTAAACAAGAATTTACTGAGACAAAGACAACAGAGCCCCACTGACACTCAAGACAAACCACAAGACAACTCTGAACTGCTACAGAGCAGCACTACCCCATTGACTCAGGCCTTGAGATGAGCAGGTCTTTGACAACACCTCCTCAATGTTTTTGTATCTACCAACAGACAGAAGAGATCAGCCTCTGAGCAGCTGTACAACTCTGCCTGCTGAAAGGCCAAGACATGATGGGAGAAGACAACTGCAAGCAAATGAGGCTTATTGCCGCTGGTAAAGCACAGACATCACTATATTCCTCCTTTCCCCATTAACATACCAGCGCCATCAGCAGCTATTACCTACCTAAGGCTTTAAGCCCAAGTCTGGGAAGATTTTGTCCTTACTAATCCTAACCATCACCAGAGCTTTCCACACTGAAATTCTGCATCACCAACAGTAGTATTACACATGCAGGGTTGCCATATGTTGTTTGGATTTATGATCTTGCAGAGCCGTGCATGTTTCTGCCAGGACATCTGGTAGTATAATCCTGCTTGGCTGGCAAGCTGCTAAGGAGTGTTAAAATTTCATGATAGGGTAAACTCTGCCTCCTTTTTCATCTCCCCTCCCTAATGTTGTGTGTATACATTCCCAGGTGCATTGCCAAACATTGCAGCCTTCCCTTTGGGGCGGGGTGGGGCAGAAAAACTTTCAATCAAGGTTGAACATTTTGTGGTAAAAGAAAGCAAAGGAAAGCTTTGCTCAGTTTCTTCTCAAGAGAGAACTTGAAAAAGCAACTTTTGTCAGACTTTTCTTGGCTGCAGCACGTGTCCTGAAAGCTTCACCTAGCAGCAGGTCATCCGTTACATCAGATTTATATTTGCCAGTCATAAAATTGGTATTGCATCATTGTTTGATGGGTAACTAGATTCTTATCTGTACTTCAAGTGATATTATCAAAATTAGATACCAGATGACAGACATGACAGAACACCCTAAGATACCTGGTTTTAATCAGTAGTTCTATTTAGGGTTCTTTTTATTGTTAAAACAAACCAAAGCAAAACAATATTAAAAATCAAGTTTCTATGAGAAAATGTTATTTCCTATACTGTGTGATCCATCATCCCTTTGTTGGTTTAAATGTGAATGAAAGAAAGGGGAGGGGGGGGTGGTTGCAGGCTCCTGCCACAGATTTATCACTCATCCTCCTTCTTGATTGGGGAGGAGGAATGAAGCATTATTTCAGGCACATAACTTGTACTTGATGGAAGCTACGTCTTACCATAATGATATGTTCTTTAGCTCAGTACTCTTTTCTGTGAAAACAAGACCCCATGCAGGCGGTCGGAAGAGCAGAGATCAGGATTAGCATGTGTGACATGGAGCCAACAAGTACAGCATACCAAAATACAAGAGTGGAGAATGCAGCTCCTCAATCCGAGGCCCTCATTTAATCAAGTCCTGGCTGTCTGGAGAGCCTGGCCGCACTTCTCTACGCTGTTTGGAAAAAGATCCCTGTTTGACTATCCCTTTTACTACTGCGCAACCATCCCAGTTTAGGGTGAAACAGTACTTAATGGCAGTTCCTGCGCCTTTGAAGGCAAGAACAGCAGATGACTAGTAATTACCTGCTATCACGAACAACTTTTCTCAAGGTCTTATTTTCTTACTCAACCAGGATAAACAAGCAGTCTGCTCACTGAAAAAGGAAAGCCTGATTAAAGTTATTATGAATTTTCCAGCTTTTTTATTGCGATTCCCTGGGGCTTGCCATGGACAGACGAGCACCTGCATTGCCTTCTATTGTCCCTCTTTAGTTGCTTGTGGAAAAAAGTGTATACAGGGGACTACTTTCATAAGCAGTAACTATTCATTTAGCCCTTATTATTTCCCTAATGTGATCCTACTTGAAGCTGGAATCAGTGCTGATGGAGGGAGATAACTCAATCCCTGGCTACTGAACTCAGAGCAGCTGTCAGACCAACACATCAGCCTCACATTTTATCACCAAGCCAAAGATATTTAGCCAAGGCCAGGAGAAGTTTTTTCCTTTGCCTCAGATTGATTACACTAGCAAATATCCAGCAAAACAGGAAATTGGGTTTCTGGCCATCTCTAAAAGAACAAAGAATTAGAATAGATATTGTTTTATCCTTTAACTCCTTTTTCTAGCTGCAGCATCCCACGGTCTTGAAAAATGGTGCCTTCAAAATACATGCTACATTGCATCATCTACGTGTTGAAACCGAAGCACCTGCTAATTAAACCCTCTATTTTCTCTCCTCCAGCTTTAGAAAGTTTAGACAGTCCTGAATCAGAAGTGTTTAAAGCTCTGTCAACTAATTACAGCTGCAGAGGCAAAGCAAGAGACAGGCAGCAGACTCCTTGTTGAGCCCAATGTCTTGCCTCACCCTCAAAGCAATGAAGAGATCAACAGCTCCGTAGGAGATGATGGGATCACTGCAGCATCTAGACTTGTTAATCCCCACTTTACACTGCTCTAACCTATTTTACATTATCACTGCATTTCTGTTTTACAAGACCACTGTGCTACTTCTTTTTGGACAAGCAAATTTTTGACATGAGCATATTGCTTTTTTTGCCAGGAATGTGCATCTTGTCAGACTGCTTTAAAACTGCACACATTTAAAGCTGGACAGAGACAGGAATACAAACAGAAGCAGCTCCAATGTAGAGAGGGCCAACATTAGAAGCACTTCAGCTTGTCATTAACCACTGTCAACAGAGAGACTACCAAAGCTCAGTACTATTACTGAGCTTCTGGAATGAAAAATGTCTGCTAGGAGACACCAGCTTCCCTTTTTGAAGAAACTGGGTGTTCGCTTGAGCAAACCATTACTGAATTTAACCAGCCATTTAAAGATGACACTTAATGTCTTCAGGTCTCAGTGGAGCCTCTGAAATGCCAATGATGAGCATCACTAGGCACCAGTCTACCTCAAAGCTTTTATATTTAATGTCATCAAGTCATATCAAGACAAGTCCATATGTAAAGTGTCCCATTTACAGTCTGTACAATTTAAATATATATATAGCTCAGCAAAGCATTTTTAAACCTAGTTTTCCAGACAAGAAGCCTGGAAGCCCAGAGCAAGCAAAGCAGGAGACTGTCTATGGGGAATAAGTCACTTCATATAGACACCTCCCAATATAACTCTGCAAAACTTTGGTCATTTCAAATAAAAGGGAATGAGGGGGAAAAAAAACACGCTTCCGGGAGAGCAGCATCTGAGCTCCTTGGATGTTTGCTCTGAACTCTGGATCATCACTTGGCACGTTCTCCAGCAGGAACAGAGCTGCGTGCCACAGCTTCACAGTCACTTGCAAACAAACCGCAGAAGCACCAGCTTCTAAACAGGAAAAAACGTGCATTTCAGAATTCACAGAATGAAGAAAAATGATCCACCTTCCTGCAGAAAGAAGGCTAACCTTAATTCAGTCATACACTTTTGAGGCCTTCATTAATAACTCTTTGGAAATAGACCTATTTTATTCCTGCTTCTACAGAGACAAAGTTAAGGAAAAGTATTCACACTCTGAATGCTTTTCCAGCTAAGCCAGTTTTTAAACATCATTTGGCCATCAAGCAAGGGTGGAGCCATATTCATAGTGCTGCCAGGGAGCAGCAAGGGCCATCTACTCCTTATGGGCTGGAGAGCCAAGAGATGTGGGTGGCTCCAGCAGAGGCAGTGTCCTCACTAAAGGGACAGGTAAAGCCAGGTATTGGTAACAAGGTCCATCCATGGTATCAGACATGGCAAAGGAATGAACGGGGTCTGGAGTCTGTCTAGGGAATCCAGTGAGGAGTAAAAGGAGATGGGGCCAGAGAAGGATGGGAAACAATGCTACAATGTGGGTCCAAAGTTCATCCAGGAATCAGAACTAAAGACAAGAAATAGATACAACCTACAACATATGTACAATGCGTCCATCCAGGAGACAAGGTACCCACAGCATTATGCTGCAGGCCAATAGCAATGATTCCAGAAGCACCAGCTCTGAAGCCAAGACAAACCTGACCAAGCAGCAAGAAACAGAAGCAACAACCAGCAGGCTCACTCTACAAATGCCATCTCTGCTTCCAGATACTCCAGGCCTCCAGACAGCAACAGAAATGGTAATACCTCTGTAACACATGACAACACTGATTCACTTGGCTGATATTGTGGTAATGGAAAAGCCCCTTTTTTCTCCTCTCACATCCTGGCATGCAAACTGGAAAGGGTAACACATCCACAAAGAGAATGCTGCCATAAGGGAAGGGACAAAAACAGAAAAGAGGAAGGTATATTGAAAAAGAACAACTATTTCTCTCCCAGCTATGATGACATTACAAGCAGATGAAAAGCCTACTGCAGCTTCTACTGGAGTAAACTGGTTTTCTGTTCTCCACTCTGCTCCATGCCTGCCATGTCCCAAATCCTGAAGGAGAGGCAATAGCTCTGCAGAAGGAAATAGCAGCTGCCATTAATGGTCCAGACAAGAGAAACACTTAAGAACAGCTAGAATCAACTGAGGTTTTAGAACAAGTGGACATGATATGGTGGTAGATTTTACTATCTTTAAATAGAAAATAAAATACTTCTGTAAGATTTCAAATCATAGCCTATTCTTGAAAAGGCACAAGAGCGGCCACCAACTTAAACAAAACTAAGAATAAGAACCTCCTATTCTTTTTTCCACCTTCTACACTATTTATTTCTCTCCCCTCCTCCTCCCAACCTCACATTTTTCCCCCTCTGAAGAATGTCTTTCAGCATATTGCTCCCATAGGAGTTAGTGATCTTGAGGTGTGTAACAAGTATTAGAATTGAAAGCCATTTTTCATTCATCTGATTTGGTTGGAATAGGGCAGTTATATGTAGGTACTAGTAGAGTTTTCTGCTAAATGGAATTCATAAATCAGTATTGTTGTCCCCTGCAATGATAAACATGCCACTTCCAGATCCAGAGCATCAAATCAAGACCTATTTACAAGGTTGCCCGAGACAGAAAAGGGTAATGTTACACAGGGTAAGTTGTTGCTATTTTCTCCCCTGCTGCTGCAGATACAGGGAGCCTTTGTTTGGAGGACATTGAGAACAGGGGGAGAAAGGGAGGAGGATTGATGATGCTTACAACAATAACAAACACTGCTCTTTTCTATTGCTAGAGCACCTGCTGTCTCCATCAGTTCGGGCTCATCCATTATGGAGCACGCCAGCAGCGACAGCTCCAGACGCACCAGCTCTGAAGCCGTGACAGACCTGACCAAGGAGCAAGGCACAGAACAGGCAACCTCTCATTACCAAATCATGAACTGCACTAACACTTGTTCTCTTCCCTGTTTATTGCTGGGTGAAACAAGTACTAGGAACAATTAGATTAAGCATCTGGTTCAAATACAGCCAGAGGAGTAAAAAAAAAAAAAAAATTGCCTTCAACAAAATTTGTCAATTTAGCCTTGTAGTAAATAAATTCCTGAAGAGAGAAGAAAACCTGAGAACTACTTTAATTGCTGTTACTTTTATTTTTACTGTTAGTGGAAGCCATGTAAGGTCTAAAACAGATTGAAAGGAATGTAATTATTTCACTGTAATGCTTTAATAGTGGAAAAGGAGCCTATAGAAAACATTTAACATTTCCAATCTAAACAAGAAGAACTGCAACTTTCAAAACATTTGCTACATTTCCACAATTCCAAGAAATCTTTTGAGTTGGCCGTTTCCCCAGCAGAAACAGACCTGTTCCATGAACCTTTTACGCTTCCCTCACACTGTCAATCTGGAGTACCTCACTCATGCCAACAGGGCAACTCAAATGCTGCATTAAACCTGAAACCTGAAGCACTGGCAGAACTCAACATTGAAAAGTACATTTAAATATTATGAGTGTTGGATTGCAAAGCAGTTTTCAAAATCAGTTGATTCATTCACAACTTTCAGCTGTCAAAATGAGGAAAAAGCATGATTGACTTAAGTTCTTTATCAGCACATCATTTTTTCCGTGTACCACCTGACACTGATATTCACTGAGCAACCTTCTTCAAATCTGAAATAAATAATTAAAAAAATAATATCCAGAGATCCTAAAATTAGTCACTAATCATGTGACTATATAAAAAGGGAAAGAAAGCTTCTTTAAGTTACTTTCCTAAATTAGTTGCTTCCAAATGTCACATATTATTCAAATAGTACATTAAATTAAAGGCAAATAAATATAGAATCATAGAATTAATTAGGGTGAAAAATACCATCAAGATCACCAAGTCCAACCATAACCCTACTCTACCACATCTACACGGCTTTTAAACACATCCAGGGATGGGGATTCAACCACTTCCCTGGGCGGCCCATTCCAGTGCCTGACAATACTTTCAGCAAAAAATTTTTCCTAATGTCCTCCCCTGGCGTAACTTGAGGCTGTTTCCTCTTGTCCTACCACTTTACCATTGTGAGAAGAGACCAGCACCCAACTCGCTACAACCTCCTTTCAGGTAGTTGTAGAGAGCGGTAAGGTCTCCACTCAGCCTCCTTTTCTCCAGGCAAAACAACCCTCACCAGCTCCTCATAAGACTTGTTCTCCATGCCCTTCACCAACTTTGTTGCCCTTCTTTGGACCTGCCCCAGCATCTCAATGTCTTTCTTGTATTCATCATTGTATATCATGAACAACTTTCTCTGTTCCTATTAAAAAGCACATAGAACTGACAATGTTATGTGGCACTCATCAGTAACATTGTACTTGCAACCGTGGAAGAACTCTACTGTCTTATAACTCGAAAAATTAACTAAACTGTCAAAACAGTCATACCTGCCTAATCTACAAGCAAAATTACAGACAACATGTGGAAAAAAAAAACTCAACATGCAACACCCTCCCACCCAACAACAACAACAACAAAATCCTACAAGATATTTAAATAATACAGATATTCTGTGTATCAGCTAGCAGTTCTTGGACAACACCACATAACACCCTTCTGAGAAGGCACTCACTTACAGGAAATTGTATTTCTCTCCCCTCATTTTTTAATGTGAAAAGGTATCTGCATGACAGTAGGATCTTTGTTGCTGAGTTCACATGCTCGTATCTTTTTTCAACCCTGACTGACTGCAAGTGCACCAAAGCCATATTAACACCTAAGATGATAACCCCTGTGATGTTTTAAAAGGGAAAGCTTAGGAAGAGCCCAAAGCTGCTTTCTCCCTGGCTAAAATTAAAAGTGTCTCTTGAAATCAGCTGACTAATAGGTGCAAATTCTAAACCTCTTGTGCTAAATATTGCCCAGCTTAGGCTGGAAGAAGCAGTCACCTATGGCAAGCTACCAGAACAGCTGTCTGATAACAACCTGTCATCTGGAATTAAGGGCAATTGTTTAAGACTTCCAATGAAAGGGGGAAAAGGAAAAACACAAAAAAGCAACAGACACAGGTTTATTTGCTACAAAAGCATCAGTTGACACTGTCCAAATTTCAATGAGGTGTCATCTTCACAGTGAACCCAGTTTCTGAATATGCTTCCTAATTTTTCACTCCATGGCTAGGGGCAGACTGCTCAGTTGAATATGAAAAGGTTTGTACGGAGTTGGAGAGGCAGCTGGAAAATCAATGCTATTTTGCCAAGACTGATCTGCTAATACATTTGCAACCACCACCTTATATGGCTATGCCAGTTAATCTGTTTCAAAGCTATCTTTATTTTGTATCAATCATACCATTGCTGTCTTTGCACATCACGTGAGGCACCAGGTATCTCAGTATGAGCCAGCTTGTTTTAGCCAAAACAGGAATACCAGCACACTCTCCAACCATCTGTTTTTACCATACACTGCAAAGGCTGGCCAAGTAATTTTAAGTCCAGCACTTCTGTAGTATTTTGCAAGTCTGCACTCTGACTCCACATGTTAAAGAACTGCTAGAAATTTTCTCCCAATTACCTTGAAGCAATACTTGCTTATACCCATCACTCTCAACCTTTCAAACATCAGTGATTTTTATCCCTCAGCAATAAAAAGTGGTATTTTTCCCTCAGTCACACACCATCAGCAGGTACAAATGTTTATTAGGGCAAACAGTTATATGGGAACAAAGGAATTTAGTGAAGAGCTGTTAAGATAGAAAGTTAATCCAAGAGGCAGGAGGAAGAGAAGGGCAAGCAGTGCTACATGCCTTGATTTCCTCACATTGCATCCCATGAATTTTGTGCATATCACTTTCAGATGAGATCTGTGCATGAATTTTCTTTGCTTCCTCAAAGCTTGATGGGTAAAAATAAAAGAAGACAGGAGGATAAAAATGAAGTTTCAGACAAAGTACTTTATCCATTACGAGCTACAGGTAACTCCTTCTGATGCAGGTTAACTCCTACAGATAAGCACAGCTTATGTCTCCAAGAATTCCAAAACCCATGTTCATCCAGACTCTAGGAACAAAAGAAAAGGCCCTTGCAACACTCATTCTAGTTCTGGTTTTATCTTGATGAGTTGACACCATGTAATGCAAAGGCATTTATATTAGTACAAAATTATCAAGTTAAATAAACTATGTCTCAAGAGTCAATTGTATCTCCTTTCTGCCTGTCTGAAGAATCATTATATAATGGAACAAAACTGGATGTCTATTGATATGAAAAAAACAGATTCAACATCAGAAAAAATAATACTATTTTTGTATGTTTCACATCCAAACCACAAGCCAGCAAGCACTAGAATTTTCTCCAAGACTAATAAAAGTTAAGTTACTTTGTGGTCTTTGGTTACTGGGTTAAAACCTGATACAGTGCTTTAAAACTTTGTTTTTACGTAGCAGGGTATACAATTTAAAACAGACAGCAAATCCAAATGAACATTTAGACAATTGAAGCCGGGTTTTGAATACTATTTAGCACCCCTCCATCTAGGTCTGAACTGCCTCTTGAGCTGCACCACAAAACCACATCCTCTCCATGATTCAGTCGTGCCATTTTCTCCTCACTCCTCTCCAGCTTAGCTCCATATGATAGGATTGATTTTGTCCACTTGTTAGAGAGGCTGAAGCAGGATTCTGTAGAGATAAGCTTCAGATTAAATGCAAAAATATGAGCTCATTTTAGTGGCATTCTTTTTGCTTCAGATAGCAAGGGAAGATGGAATGGCCCTGTCCAAAGCCAAAGTTAAAAAGTAGTGTTGAGCAGGTAAATTAAATAACAAATATGCTGTCTACATCACCAGAGGGTGATGTCTTTTGCAGACCTCGTAAGAAGAAGCAGGCCACTACATCTAGATGCCCAAATCTGTGTCTTCTATAACAATTTGCAAGATAACCAGTGCAAAGCTGAGCAAGCTACTAAAACGAAACACAGGGTCTTTTTAAAGACTTGCCCAGGGAAAGCCAGTGACCCACATGGTCACACACAGC
This sequence comes from Eurystomus gularis, assembly GCA_013400335.1. NCBI lineage: Eukaryota > Metazoa > Chordata > Aves > Coraciiformes > Coraciidae > Eurystomus > Eurystomus gularis. The sequence goes on from VZZY01015865.1 coordinate 218,739, forward strand.
ATCCGTAACTCCTATGATTTATTCTTACAAAATAAACCATATGTGGATAATGAGGAAAAACCCAACAAGCCAAAACAACAGCATTTCGATGAGCTGTCACAATACTGTGTGGAAAAGATAAAACTAAAAGTGAAAATGCAAAGTTTGTTTCAGTCGATTCCTGATGCTAGCTCACAGTCCCTTTATTTTCACTGACATTGCTGTGACCCTCTTCAAAACCATCTGGTTTGTTGTTGCCACCTATGTACCACCTATCTTCTCACTTTTTATCATCTTACTCTTGCTATTATAGTCACAGTAGCACATTTACTCCAGTTTTCAATGCTAAGAATAGAAAAAAAGTACTTCCACTCTGGAGAGAAAACTAATGTCTAGTTAAATATCCCTTGGGCTTCCACTTTGGTTTCTCATTCATTTTCAGTTAGGCATGTGGTATTTGATCCCAAGGTAATAACAACCATCCCAGCTTCTATTAAGATCAGTAAAAACTAAGCCATTCAGTTCTCAACAGGGAACTAACTGTGTCTTAACCACTTCAGCTATTTGCAGACCATTTCTGTATGAGAGTTAAAGAAGGTGCCGCCTTCTGCAGCTAGTAACTCCCATGCAGGGCAAGAAGGTTGAGATTTGCTGCTTCTTTCAAGTGGCCTAAAATAAATAAACCCCTCTGTTCCTTCCCCTTGTAGTAACGGAGGAGTGACCAGATGGGGGAAAAAAGAAAAATAATATTTATTTTAAAAAAAAGTTTTCCCAATTACATAAATTTTAGTATAAACAGCTGGTTTTCTCCAAGTCACTCTTAGATCTTACACTTCTTGATGGCCTTATGCACAAAACCAACTTTTAAATCTATCTATAATCTATCATTTTTATATCTATCTACATAAAGGCTTCATATTGTTGATTTGCATACATTCAACAGCTAAATACAACCAACAATTTAACAGACAAGCTGATCTCTGCAGCTAACACATTTTACAGGTTTTATCAGTTTGTAAATTCACAGAGCTGCCTCCCAAGGACCAACACTTACATGTCTCACAACCAAAACAAACAAAATCTGCACTCCTCAGAAGATATTTAGTAAACAAAACAAGGTGTGTGCTGACTGCAGTATTAGCATAAACAAATACCACTAACAATTTTTTCCCATGCTTTAGAAGTCAGAACTATTTCCAGGTTCTCAGGAACACAGCACAATTTGAATCTCTGCTCAAAGTCACCTTAACGCTGGGAGATCAGTGCCTAAAGAAGGACTCTGAAACAGTTCTTTCTGAAAAAAAAAAAAAGAAAACAGAAAAACAACCAAATTGGCATAGCTGCAGAACAAGATACTAATGAGGCTGTTTGTAATTAGCTCAGAAAAAAGAAACATCAGCAATAAACCTGCCAGCTCTTGGGCTGACTGCAACCCCAGAGAGTAGGAGGGAGCTGAGAAATATTGGCAGAGCCTCCCAGCATTAAGACTGAGGGTGTGAGAAAGGAGAGGAAGTGGAAAGTGAAAGGGTGACGGTTCCCTAGCCCCTTCCAAGACTTTCATCTGCAAAGTATCCATAGGCATTACTGAAACCATGAGGTTATGCTGCTAACAAACTGTTTGCAGCTTGTGTCCGTGTCTGTGATATGTGTGTGACTAAACAGGTCCTGATGCACGATGGCAGGCAGCTGACTCAAATCAGAAACTTCAGGCTCATCAGTATCAGCAGTTGCCACATCTAAGCTGTGTTAAATAACAGCATTAGAAACATTCAGAACTACTTTTGTATTCATTAAATCATTAAAAATCGAGTAGCTTACCAAAAAAATCTGAAGAAACTTAGTAAGTTTTTAACATCGAACATAACCTGTACTGAAGACTTTTGAAGGAAACTGCAAAATAAAAGCACATTTAAATTTTTAAAATATGGTTGAAAAATTTCAGCTGCTTTTCTGTATTTCACATGTAACTATTTGCGGTTTAGCTAGGAATTTTTTAATATTCATTTGATTCAATGAACATTGCCAAAGCTTCATCTCAAAATTCTGTTTATTTTTGAAAGGGAGCTAATATGTTTTAAATATCTAAGTCTTCTTCAGGAAGAGGTCCAGAAACAAAACCCAGCCAAAGGTCAGACTTGTTAAACCCATATCTATGAAATTCAGATTAAAACAGTGCTTCCTGAAATTAAAAGATTTTCTACATTTCCCACTGGGCTCAAAATTCAGCCGTTTTGCTATTGGGACAGAGGGCAAATATGAACTGTCTTCTGAAACTGAAAGTTTAGCAACATCCAGCTGTGCAGCTTCTGAACTACATAGAGCCACACCAAACGTATGAGTGCTTTGGAAAGGCTATCCCCCCTCCCATACCCCAGTTACTCATATGACCAAGGCATGAGATAAAAGCAGCTATGTGATCCAAAAGTCAGGAAACAGGGAATCCCCTGTTACACTCTAAGCCCAAACCAGATGTCTACACCTGCATCCCAGCTGCTCCCTCAACCACTGCTGCACCAGCCTAGCATCTCCCTGAGCTCTGCTGGAGACCTCTGAGGGCTGCTGTCACGTCACCTCCCACCATCAGCTCCCGCTGATGCTCCCCCTTCCCAAGGCAACTACCAGATGCTGGAAAAAACTTCACAGCCACTCCCAGGCTGACTGTGAGGGTCATAAATGAATCCTAAAGAAATGTGGAACTCAGCAGGAGGAGAAGGACAAACATTACTGACAAAACAAGTTCTCCTGGAGTTATGACACATAAGACAAAGGTATCTGGGTCCAGTTTGAAACTTAGCCATGAGACGCTTGGCTTAGACAAGCATCTCAGCATATCAACTGCAATACACAAACCTAGCCACTTGGCCAGGATTTTCAATCTCTCTTTGCATGGGGACTTTGTGGTTTTTTTTAAAATGTTATCTTTGAGGTTAGCTATTTAATCAGTATATTGTTTTACAAAACAATGCATCTCTCACCAGGTTTTAAAAATATAATTATTTTTCTGTACCAGTCTCTCACATAATACAGTTACAAAATCAGGCAACCTATTTGCGAGTATAGGTATTTACATATTACAGATGGAGGCACTCTCTACAATAAAAAAACTGTTCACAACTGTCAGATTAAGTGGGACACAGAGAAAGGAATGCAAGAATCTTGGACTACTAGTTGTGTAAAAGCAGATGATAAACCTCCTCAAATGCATTCTTCATTAAAAATAAGCAACTCCTGAAAATTGACTATTTATCTGCAAGCTCTCTACAACTACAGAAACAAATAGAAAGCTTTCTCAACCATTAAGAGCTAAAATTTATTTCCCTATATAGCATACAAGGATCATTTTGTTGTAACAAAACCATGTATGATTCAAAACAAACTACTCTCAGTTTCTGAGGCTCCCACTAATCACGCAGCTAAAAAAAAAGGCGTGTAAACAGCACGAAGTGCGGTTCATGCGCCCATTTGCATTTGCCATCTCATTTACTCTCCCTGGAAATGAGCTTTTCTCCACTTCTCAAATCAAAGAGACACCAACGATCTTCTGTTTTGCTTCCTTTCCCTCCTCAGATCAGTTCTCACCTTCTGCAATAGCACTGTTCTGTCTCTCACAAAGCTACACAGAATTCAATCCAGTAGATACTTAGGCCAAGTCAGAGTTGACTACAGCCTCTTACTTACCCTAGTGCATTAGAATACAGAGAATGTTCTGTTAACCTGTCACTCAAAATGCAGTAAGCTGGAACCAAGAGATGTAATGGCAGTCTGCACATTACCATTTGAAGTAAATGCCCTCCCAAGGAGTAAGTAAGAACATAAATATAAGCATTTCCTCCTCCACTATGATGGCAATATTGCTTTATCTTGCATTATTCCCAGATGGCCACTTGCTTCATTTTGAGGCTCTGCTGGGAAAAAACTTGCTGTTCAGAAAGGTCCTTAGAGATCAAATTATCCCCATCTCAAAGTTGAATCAAATATTTCAAAATATTTAAAGTTTAGTTTAAATCAAATTCAGTAAAAAAACAGGAATTTGACACTACCAAGGAAACCCCTCCACAGCAGCAGTTGTTCTTCCCCTAGTAAATCCAAAGGAAGGTACTCTTATTTATTTTTTAAATTACTATTTTTAGTTATGCAATTTTTTTTGCAATACTTCTCTAAGCTCCAGTACCCTCGGGAAACTAGCTCTGATGTATATTGATGCTTTGTTTTACCAATCTAAAAACCTCTCTTAAGTAGTTATACTGATGCAGACTTGAAATCACTTTTTACACTCTCTTTGAAGGAGATCACAGGGAAGATGCATAGCAAGCCCAGACCATTGAAGACCACAATTCCCTGTGGGTCCAATGAGATGAAAGTCAGTAAATAGCCTCCTTCTGAAACATTAGATAGGGGTTTATTATTGACTCTGTTAAGAATTGGCTTCTATTCCTTTTGAAAATCTCACATGGAACTAACTGGGCTTCTTTTATAGCAACGTACTATTAGGCAATAAAGAATTTAGCCTGTTAGACACGTGAATGAAAAACTAGCAGCGAGCTAAAACAAACATTACACGCAAAGACAACTATCAGTGAAATGCTAAGGCCCCTAAGCCACAGGTTCAGAACCCATGCATTTCAACTATAGCATTAAAAATATTCCCTGAGCTTTCAAATTCTACAAATTACTAGATGGCATAACAGAATGCATCATCTATGGCAGTCCACTTGCATAACACAGAACTTCACAGGTTCAAAAAAACCAAAAACAAACCCCCCCCAAAAAAAAACAAAACCAAAAACCAAACCACGCTATGCTATAAAAATTTAGCACAGTAACAAATGTGCACACACAAACAGCATTTTAAATGTCCAGGTGATTAGCACACCCTTGATCTGCCACGTGGCATCATAAAATCAGTATCGGCATCACTAGTAAAATGCCGCTTGTCCTTTGCTAATGGACTAAAGGCATGCTAACCAAAGTGCTAACTTTGCAATGCTCCGCTCCTGGCCTGTTGGGCTTGTTACCAACAGATGAGGAGAACTTGCTGTGTGAGCTAGTGCCTGGTGTTGCTTGTTATAGTGTGGAGTATAAGCATGGAATAACAGCAAAGGCCCTGAAATGTGGGCACAGGCTGACCACAGAGACCCCAGGACTGTATGCACCACACTGATGGTCAGGTGTTGGTCAATGGAGACAAACAACCTTGAAAGCCCAGGAAAAACTGCCTTAAGCTTGTCAGAAAGAAAAGCAACACAAAGGCGCCTGATCCAGCCTGGGAGATAAAGACCATCCAATTACACATTAGACAGCCCAGGGTGTGTAGGCCAAAAGATGAGACCCATCTACAGGCTCTCACATTTTACGAAATCTCCAGCGTGATTGGGGGACTGCCACAAAGGAGTCATCATGGGACTGCTGGATCTGTACACTGGCCCTAAGTCTCCCCATTGGCTCCAAGGACCTGCCTCTGCACCTGTGCACTCAGAGAAGCTCAACTGCCCCTTCTCTTCCAACTGGCCCTGACTCACCAAGGACCCATGACCAGCTCACCAACCCCCCAGGACCACATACAGGAGTGTGCAGGGGTGTTTTACTCCACTTCATTCTTCTGGAGCCATTTAGCTTTGAGACTTGTTCAGGAGCAGCATCTAAAAGGGTCTTTCTCAAAGTAGATTTTAAAAGACTGAGGTATACATAAGCTGCTGTCCCTTTCTGCCTATCACTTGATAAGCCTTTAGAAGTTGAATTCAGCTAGTCTGTCCTTCCAACTGGAATCAGAAAAACCTTGCAGCTGCAACTGCATGCTAAGGGAGAACAGTCTTTATAGCTGAATGTACTCTGCCAGCTTACTTGTAAAAGTTACACAATAAAAGGTAAAAAAACCACAGCTGAGTTGCACTTCTATCTCATGCAATTTCTCCAATGACCAATGAACTCTACAAAAAGTTCTGGTAGCTGCTTTACCACTCTATTCAACGCCATAACTTGCAATTTACTAAAGCAATTATAATTAACTTTGGGGAACATGAAGTGTTTACCATATACATTTAATGACTCACTATTGTCCCAGAGGGAAGAATGGTAATATACCAGGAATTGCTCCATGCAGTAGAATGAAGGCAAATCTGATTAACAGCCAGAGATCCATGTTTTTCACATGACAACCTTGTCCAAAGGAGTTTATAAAAACAAAACAAACCTATGCACATTTCCCTTTTACTTACCCTCAGAAAATGTTCACCAATGCATTCTGTTTATTCTGTATCAGACAAAACCCAACCACATAAAGACAAATATCTACATTTTTATTGCCTATTTTATTAATGACATTTCATATTGTTCATCCTGAAGACATAATTCCACCACCTTAAAGACAGAGTAATTTATATCCACTCAAGTGTCCTCAGTCCTACCTTTCTCAGTGATATAATTCCATTTAGTTTTGGTACCATAAATATCACCTGAAGCAAAACCAGCATTTACTTCACTTGCTCCCATTTAGCACTAGCTCTCCCAAATTCATGAAAGTGGCTGTCTGATAAAACAGACAGCGCTCCTCAAAGACACACTATGCATTCAACTGCAGACCACAAAAGCCATAGGATAATTTATAATGCCAAGCTAAAAATTAGTATCTTTGCACTCAAATTATCAGGTTAGTAGATGGCACATTTTGCAAACAATTTTACATGATTTGTACGTCACTGGCATCCTTCTATTCTGTTACTTGAGGGCCAGAATAAAAGCTCTCTGAATTTCGAGTCATCCTGCAAGGTCTCAGTCTGGTTAGGCACACCCTGTCTTCTCTAAACTGTTTTATTTAGAGGGCAGCATTGCAAATTTTACTCTGGCACCATCAACCTGCTTTTCATGCTACAGAAGAATACTAAAGGGATTAGGGGATTTTACCAGGACGCTGAGATGTTTACCTAGGAATCATCACCAGCAGTATAAAAGGACTAAAGCTATGCTATGGGGAGGTGCTTTCATTCTTCTGAACCTTCTTTATTAGTGATATTGATCATCCCTAATAGTAAGTTACTAGTGAATGCAAGCTGCTCTTGTCAACAGAGGAAAAGGGTCTTGATCTTAAAAATCTTTGATCTTCCACACCAAGTATAGTCATCCTTAAAAGGGCATCCAACTCTTCTCTTCACCACACAGGCTGGGGGTGGAGGGGAATGTGTTGCTCTTTTCTTCCACATTAGAGGCTGTTCTGCTGGAGGAATGCTGAAAAACGCCATCGTTCTCATCAAGGGCTCAGTCACTTTTTTCTCAGGCAAAGTCAATTTTCTACACCTGTCTTAGCTTGCAAAATAAACACTAACACATCTTGGATAAGGATGCCATCTAAAATTTGTAAGTCTCTAGAATGATAGGATTGATTCTCAGTAAGTCAGCTTTGTTTTGTATTACATGTTTATACTAGAAGCCTGTTGATGCATATAAAGGACACGGTATATTTCTTTTAAAAGATTTGTCATTTGGCACATAGCACTAACCACTTTATTCAGTTTTCTCCAATTAGCAGAATTATTTTCCATCTCATTAAAAGAACAGGGTATGTTTAGTCTATGGACCATTCCAGCACACCAAACAAAAGTCTTTTGTGATCAGTGAGAAAATTTGCAGAGAATGCATACAGCATAACCATTTTGCATTATGTGTGAAATTCCAGATCATTAACCCCTTAAGAAGCAAGTCTTCCACACAGCTCCCCTGGACATAGCTTAAAACAGGTCTTTCTTACCAACTCTAAAAGCAAATTGGCTCATCCCCTAACAAAGCAGCCTGCCTAGTAACTAGGGCAACAAAAGTGAAGAAAGTTCTCTGTTGGCACCACACACCCAAGCATCATGCTCTTTATAGACAAAAAAACATAGTTGCAATGCAAGAAATTGTGGGGTTTTTTTACAATTTACATTGGTTACGAGTAAACATAAAAGCAAAGATAACTTCACCCCTCAAGAATTCAAAACCCAGTTCACTGGCTGTTGAAAAAGTCTTGCTGTATGAAGAGTCAGGAAATGAAGGGGTTGTGATGTTGTTATCCACAAGCAAAATAAACTGAAACACAAACGCCCTTGAAATACAGTTTCACAAGAAAATTATATTCTGAAATTGAATGGTATGTAATCAATTTTTTACATATACATAAAGGCTTCAACAGCAGTCTATTTTCAATTATGTTTCAAAGATTGCCTATTTCTAGTTTCCCATTACAGCCTGTGTTAATAATGCTCCAGTGAGCCTGGGGCTAAGACATCACCTCTTGCTATGTGGAATACATTGCATGGTAATAACTTACACGCGCATTCAGGAGTTCTGTTTTGTGCTTTTTTTTTTTTTCATTCTTTATCAAAAAATTCCCAAGGCAGTGCTAGCTTTCAAGCTACCACCTCATCCAGAGAAATTATTTCCACTGTTAACTCATTCAACCCCCTGTTGTTGAGACTGCTGAGGTGTATGATAATATTAAAGAACAAGGTGCATTTGGTACCTGGAGAGTTATTTTAAGTCAAAGGACAACAATGGCACAGGAATAAGCAGGTCTAGATGAAGCTGTGACTAATCATATTGAACTTTAGAGTGTTTCTAGCCATGGAAAGACTCAAGGGCTATTCAGACAGCATTTCATAGGTTCACTGCTTCCCTATTTCTTATTAAAGATGAAGCTTGACCACCTCATGGTTTTATGGAATTATATAGAATCATAGAATCATCATGGCTGGAAAGGACCTCCAGGATCATCAAGTCCAACCTTCATCCCAACATCTCCTTGACTACTAGACCACAGCTTCAAGTGTTACATCCACTCATTTTTTAAACGCCTTCCAGGGGTGGCGACTCCACCACCTCTCTGGGCAGTCTGTTCCAGCGCCTAGCCACTCTCTCATTAAAGAATTTCTTCCTAATACCTAATCTAAACCTCCCCTGAAGCAACTTGAGGCCATTTCCTCTCATCCTATCATTAGTAATTTGGGAGAAGAGACCAACACCAGCCTCACTACAACCTCCTTCTAGGTAGCTGTAGAGAGCAATAAGGTCTCCTCTCAGTCTCCTCTTCTCTAGACTAAACAACCCCAGTTCCTTTGGCCATTCTTCATGAGGCATGTTTTCCAGACCTCTCACCAGCTTCACAGCCCTTCTCTGGACCCGCTCCAGCACGTCAATGTCCTTCTTGTACTGTGTTGCCCAGAACTAGATACAGTACTCAAGGTGCAGTCTGATGAGTGCCAAGTACAGGGGCACAATCACCTCCCTACTCCTGCTGGTCACACCATTTCTGATACAGGCCAGGATGCCGTTGGCCTTCTTGGCCACCTGGGCACACTGCTGGCTCATGTTCAGCCAGCTTTCGACCAACACCCCCAGGTCCTTTTCCACCAGTCAGCTTTCCAGCCACACTTCCCCAAGCCTGTAGTGCTGCCAGGTGTTGTTGTGACCAAAGTGCATGACCCAGCACTTGGTTTTGTTAAACCTCATACAACTGACCTCAGGCCATCGCTCCAGCCTGTCCAAATCCCGCTGCAGAGCCTTCCTACCCTCAAGCAGATCAACGCTCCCACTTAATCTCGTGTCATCTGCAAATTTACTGAGGGTGCATTCGATCCCTTCAAGTCATTGATAAAGATATTAAACAAGACAGGTCCCAAAACTGAGCCCTGAGGGACACCGTTTGTGACCGGTTACCAACTGGATTTAACTCCATTTACCACCACCCTCTGGGCTCGGCCATCCAACCAGTTCCTAACCCAGCAAAGAGTCCACCTGTCTAAGCCATGAGCCACCAGCTTCTCCAGCAGAATGTTGTGGGAAATAGTGTCAAATGCCTTACTGAAGTCCAGGCAGACAACATCCACCACTTTTCCCTCATCCACTAGGCAGGTTATCTGATCATAGAAGGAGATCAGGCTGGTTAAACAGGACTTGCCCTTCATGAACCCATGTTGGCTGGGCCTTATCCCCCCATTGTCCTGCACTTGCCATGTGATCACCCCCAAGATGAACTGATCCACAATCCTCCCTCGTACCGAGGTCAGGCTGATAGGCCTATAGTTCCCAGGATCCTGCCTCCTGCCCTTCTTGTAGATGGGTGTCACACTGGCAAGTCTCCAGTCATCTGGGACCTCCCCTGTTAACCAGGATTGCTGATAAATGATGGAGAGAGGCTTGGCAAGTTCCTCCGCCAGCTCCCTCAGCACTCTTGGGGGGATCTCATCTGGCCCCAGTTGCCTTAATAGCAAGGGTTTCCACACAACACTGCATTCTCTAGTCCTGCATAATGAGGTCTTTCTTTCTAAACTATCCTACCGCACACAGCTGCCAAGATTTTGGCCACATCCATTATAACGTTTCCTCTCACAGGTACTGTAGACCCATGACTATGTACAGCACTCTCCCATGCACCTATTACAGCTGGAATCAGCCTTTTTTAATATCTTCCTCATCTTTCTGCTATAAATGTGTGCAAATTCTGAATTGAAATATTTTATTTTTCTTGGTGGTATTTCAAGGCTGAGACATGCTTGATGCTGGGATTAGGTTCTCCATAACTGAAGATATACTAGTGCTAGAATTAGGTTCTGAAGCACAGTCAACACACTGTAGAGGAAGGCCTAAGAGGTTAGACGAGCTAAGAAGAGGACCAATATGACAGGTAAGTAGTTATTTTTCTTCTCCTACCTGTGAACTCCCATAAGTGTGCAGGGGCACTGAAATATAATTATAATGACGAGGATGAAAACCCAAAACAATGAATTAATAAAGCCATTTTCAGTATCATATTTGGATACTGTCCAGTAAGCCTAGACAGGCAGCCTTAACACTAACACACCAACTTTTGAGTGCTTACCTTCAAATGCACTTTTTTTACTACTGTAATACAATTAATGTACAAATATTTAATATAAATGGAAAACTGCCTGAGGAATCTAATAGCTATTACATTGTATTAGAACATCCACAAGTGAATACTGCTAGATCTTGCTTGAACCATGGCAGAATTTGCACACAGAAATCTGAAGTACTCAATAAGCCCTAATACCTCCAAGAAATTTGATAAGCCCTAAAAACTGCAAGCTAAATTATGAAAATTATTAATTCTTTGTACTGCCTTTGAGAGCAGCTCCTAAACACACAGCCACCCAAATTAGTTCAGTATGAAAGCACTCCTAATTCTAAGGAAAACCTTCAGAGAGATGTACACATTTCCAATGGTTGCTCTGAAATGCCAAGTGGACAGCCCTGGCCTAGAACAGATAGGTTAGATATTTATACAAGTATATATGAGCTACCGGATAAGTCATCAATTCTACATTTGTTTTGCGTCATGAAGGACAAAAAATTTGGAATAGGATATGAAAACACAGTCTAGATTGTCAGATCTTAGCTATCTAAGTTTTACAGAACAGGTTGTTCAGAAAAATTCTGCTCCAGGAAACTAAAGATTTGATTTTCAGCTTTAGGTAAAAGGACCAGAAATGGTGTACACAAACAATGAAGCTTAACAAAGCTTTACTAGTCGGAAAAAACAAAGCTGTGCTTTGAGCAAGCAGCAGTAGAAAGAACAGCTGAGGAAGTACATACCTTCTATGCACTTCATGTCCCATTTTGTAACAAATAAACCAATTATGTGGATCATTTAGCATGTAAAAATCACTTTTATGCTTTATAGAATCAGATGACACTAGGTACCACATTCCCTCTGTTTTTAAAGCCTTTGGTCCTTGTTCACAGGAGACAGATGAAGAAAGTGCCGTATCACAGCCCCACAGAAAATTTTTACATGAAGATATTAAATAAATCAAGAGCTCCCAACCAAAAAGGCCAATGTAATTGGATGATCCAAAGTCTATGTTGCAAAGCTCCACAATTCAGCTCACACAAGGACCCTTGGCCTCATCTCTCAGACACTGGAGTTGACAGACCAAATGCCCTGCTCTGGTGTTTGAAGACTACTAATAAAATCTTGCATCTCTCAGTAGTTCACACTCATGCAACACATGGAGCAGCTGGATAAACAGAGGTTTGCACCAAACAAAGATTTCTTTTGATTTGTAATGAAAACCATTACTGGGCCTCACAGCTTACCTGTCATGGAACCAATAATAGTTTTAAATGTCAGGCATCAAAGCAATACGAGCACGGAGTCCAGCCTTAGCTCTGGCATTTCTACCTTTTAAGGCACATACTGAACACAGAAATACTGCCCACTTTTCCAAATGTAAGACTTCTCATGCCTGTGTTGCAGACCTGACTCAACATAACCCAAAAATAATACTGGCCCTAAATGAAGAGGTTTTTTTTTCACAAGGAAGCAATAACCCTCCTTAAAAGGAAAGCATTCTCTTCCCATTTCCTTTTTCTGGGGTTCTATTAAATACTTAACTGACAATTATGGGCACTTCACATCTCCAGCCAGCTGACTTGAAATTTCTCCTAAAGGCTGCTTGTGGACAGAAGTCAGAGAAACCATGTTCCAGTCTCTATGGTCTTTCTTGTTGTCCTCTTCTGCCTCACAAAACAGGTGTCCCTAAGAGAACCAAGATGTGCAAAATAGCTGTGAAGCCATACAAGCCCAGCTGATAATAATGATATTCAGAGCATAAAGCTAATGACCTATACGAGTCAGGACGCAACTCCCTTTGGCTTTCTGTATTGCACAGCACAATATATTAGACCCATCATGCACATCTACCCCTGCATTAAACAAACAAACAAAAACCCTCAAAACCCCCCCAGAACAAATCACACGACACAACTAAACTGAGCTCAGCAAAACACACTAGGTCCTGTCACTATGCGTAAAAACAAACACACCATGTAAGGGCACTTCTAAGCAAAGGACTACAGACACTTGCAATGACCCAGAATGGGGTAGAAAGCAAAATCCAAAGCGTTAACATGGCTCACATAGAGGAAGCTGGATGACTGCCTACAGTAGCAACAAAAGAACGAGTGTGGGATCTCAGAATCGTAGAATCATTTAGGTTGGAAAAGACCTCTAGGATCATCAAGTCCAACCTTCATCACAGCATCTCCCCGATCACTAGGCTATGCCCTTGAAGTGCCACATCTACTCGTTTTTTGAACACCTCCAGGGATGGTGACTCCATCACCAGAAGAAACAGCGTAAATGGACTTGTGTGTGGCTAGGTGGATAATGGATCTCCAGAGGAACACCAGCAGTAAATGGCCACCAGCTGGACTTAGTTAGTCCTTGTGTCCAGCCTGTTTTCCACCTATCTGGCAGACATCAGTCAATTTCCAGTTCATCTTGAAGAACACGATGGACACAATGTCAAAATTCAAGTCAAAGGACATCTGCTGCACTCCTATCAGTTACTGAGCCAGTTATCTCACCACAGAACGCAATCAAGTTGGTCAGCCATAATTTGCCCTTGGAAAATTAAAAGTGACGATTCCAAATCACCTCCTTGCTCTTCACATACCTGCAACGGCTTCCAGGAGAATAGATTTCTGCCATATTCTTCCTGTTGACTAAGGTGAGGCTGACCCCTCAGGGCTCCTATTGGCCCTTTATGAAGATGAGCCAGATGCTCACCAAATTCCAGCCATGGTGGAACTCTCATAAGAATCACCATGACCTTTCAGTGACAGTCAGCAGCACTGCAGTGACATCAGCCATTTCACTCAGAGCCTTAAACGCACACCATCACATTCTTTGGACTTGCGCATGTACAGTTTTATTTAACAAGTCCTCTACTTGATCTTCTCCCATCATGGATGGTATTTCACTCCCTCAAACACTGTTACTAGGCACAGGAAACTGAGTCCAAGCCTGAAAGAAGACCATATCTGAAGCAAAGAAGGCAATGAACACGTCACTGTTTTCTATGTGTTTGATGACTACATCCTCTGCTCTGTTTGGCAGAAGGTCCACATTTTCCTTAGTCTTCCTTTCACTGCCAGCATACTGCAGAAGACCCTTTTGTCACTATTTACATCTCAACTCCAGTTGAATTTTGTCCTTTCCAATGCACTCCCTGCATGCCCGGGTAAAGTCTCTGTATTCCTCCTATACAGTCTGCTTGTTCTTTTCACCTTCCATACAATCTGTTTCTATTCCCTACTCACTGGCATCTGCCTGACTTCCATCAGAGTGGAAGAGAATGAGGAATGGAGTTGAGGAGATTGTCCCTGAAGACCAGCCAGCTCCCCTGGGTCTCTCTCCTTCAGATCAGGCTCCCACAGGATCTCTCCCACCAGTTTGCTGAGCAAGCTGAAGTCTGCTTTTCTGAAGTTCAAGGTGGTGAATTCTATTATCAGCTTTCTCTTCACTGACAATCTCAAATGTCACCATTTCACAGTTGCTGCTGCCAAAGCTGTCATCAACCCCAAACCCATTCCTCCTTATTCACAATAGTAGACCTGACAGAACCGCTCTGCTAGTTACCTTGTCCAGCACCTGTGTCAAAAGGCAGAAACAACTACTAGGGGTATGGACTGCAGCTTCCAGGCAATGTAGTTTCATCATACAGGAAACAATGTGATTACCACTGTTTTACATAAGATTCAGTGAGCTAACAGTCAAAAAGCACAGCCAAGAATCGGTGCTCTGATTTTGCTTTTCTCTCACGATGCATAGGAGTACTGGATTTCTGGAGTACAGAGGACCCAACACAGGGTATTTCCCAGACAAAACTTCAGGCCTGACTTCCACAGAGGTCCAATCTACCTTTAGAAACCATCTGAATTTTTTGGAGGCTGAAGAGCTTAATTTAAGTGCATCAAGAACATGCACTGATGTCAGTCTAGCTTTTAAATATTCTTAAGTAGAAGGAAAAGGAAGAAATGAAAGAGGCAGTCATGAAATTTGACAACATAGTCTTTGTTTATCATTTTGAGGATCTGTATCTCTGTCATACATGGAATTTTCAGAAGGATTTGACCGTCACAAAGGGAAACAGTCCAGATGTCCAATACTCAGATAACAGAGTCAGTGTACAGTGGCTGAGGAGCCAGACTGAAAGAAGTCTGGTATGTTTATGTTCAGTTTGAGTATTAAAATGTTTGTCTGATGAGAAAGCTGAATGGATGTTTGGATTTTGACAACAGAAAGAAGGTCTCTTAAAAACTGGAGGCTGCTAATAAACTGCACTAGGTCTAGACTAATGTTCAAGTACTTTTTTTTTTTCTTTTAAGGTCAAGCATGGATCAAGGAAGAGTAAGATATGGAGGTCATTTTCCATGAGAAAATTTTTATCAAAAATTCCTTCCTCAGGCTTTTCAAGTGGTGGAGTTTCAAAAATGTCTAGTAGGCCATCTCCTCTGCTTGGACACTCATACTGCCACGGGTCACACAGTCATGGTTCAAAAAGCCTACAGAAGGCCGGAACATTTTAGACAGTTAGCTGTAGATTTGCTTTGATTTTGGCCTTTGGGGACAACACCTTCCAGCTTCCTAGGCATCTGCCCCCTGCAAAGCTATCTTATTCTTAGCTACGAGTAGACTGTTAAAACACATGCTCACTACATCCTTTTCCAAAGTGGCTTCATGTCTGCTCTTCTGCTAGACACTACAGACCACTCAGCTGAAGAGATACATTTGCCAATATCCTTTTTCGATCAATACCTTTCCCAACTAAATGCCGGCAACCCTACTGATACTTAGAGCTTACTCTCCAAGCCAGAGACCTGTACGAGAGTCAAAGGTGAAAAATGAAACTTCATACCATACTTAGTATGAAACCAGTGAATCCTTCAGCTTGAAGTAGACCCAACACACACATGCACCCCTTCAAAGGCGCTTCTGGAGCAACTATGCACAGGAACAATCTTGAGTAGTAAGCAATGTTTCACTATTTCCCAAGCTACCCTCCTGCTACTGAAAGTCACTCCATACTCAAGGTCCAACTGCGAAGTTCAAAGCAGAGTACAGAGATAGCAGTGAAAAATACTGAGAATTTCAAGAATGTATAATCTTTACTGACACCTGGCAAAATAGTTGTTAGTGCTAAGACCTATAAATCCTTGCCAAAGAGGCTTAAAAATAAATAAGGAACTTGAGTCATCTGATGTGCATTTGCAAAATTGTTGTGGGAATAACATGATTTCCCCTGTTTTCTGTGTCCACAATACATACTATAGTCTTGTAAGAGCTGTATCAGGCCCACAGAATCACTACAATTGGGTGCAGCTCAGGAAAAGAAGAGTGATGGGGAAAAAAAAAAAAAAACACAACAAAAAAACCCCACTGAAAGACCAGAATGAAGGGTTGGAAAGCTCCTCATCAGTGAGATGCCCAATAATTCAGCTAGGTTCCAGCAGAGCCCTACATTGACATAACTATTGTGCAGGGCTGGCAGTATTTTTAACACAGACACTTAATGTCCCTCAGAACACAACATTTCTACACATTCTTGCTCTTTGTTCTGTGAAACAAATAATACTTTCCTTAAGGACAGAGTAAGTTTGCAATTTATACTCTCCCAGTACTGCACATGTGGGAATGAATAGCTGGTCATTAAGGTCATAGATTACAAGAAATAAAGCTCTGTACATCTGTGAAGGTCCATCTATATTGATGATGCCACTATTCTATTCAAAAGATATGTAACACCCCTCACACATTTTTCCTCAATAGCATCTCTGCACAAGAAGGGATGGAAAGACGTGGGCTTACTCTTCCCTAGGGACGGTTCTTCATCCCTTATCTCACACAACTACCTCTAGCACAGTGTTGGCAAACCATTTGCAAAACTTTCCAGTCCCATTTACAAGCACAAATAGTCATAATAAATAGTTATAAATGGGTATTCATAAAACTCCCACAGAATATAGTGTGAAGGGATTGATGCAAAAGAATCAAAAGGAGTAGAAAGGCTACCAAAAAGAAAGGAACTCAAGAATAAAGTTTCCCCCTTGTGCAAACACGGGGAGGATTTTTTCAACGGATAATCAGATGATCACAGTTATCACTAATTACTGATAGCCAGATAATATATTTAATGATATTTCATCTTACAAATTATGTTTTCAACTTCATCTGGATTCACTCTGTAGTAGTTTTAAACCAGTTGTACCTTTGGACCAAAGTAAACATCCACAACCCAGAGAAAGAGAACCAGTTCTATTTAAGCTACATGATATTGAAAACTCCTTCCACTGTTTAAGCCTACTAGGACTTGAGACTAAAAAAGAAAAAGAAACAGCAATGTTGCACTTTCCTAGGTGGAAAGATTGCTTCTTCCATCAGAACAGAATTTTCTGAGAACATCTTTTCAATTTAGCTATGACCGTAACATTTTCCTGGCTTATGTGGGCTTTCTGATGTCACTACATAGCCAGCTGCCTGTTTATTTCCATTTAGTTAAAACCAACCAAAAAGCAAAAAAGTCTTGAGCTTGTTACATTACCAAAATGCGCACACAGCACAAGAGGAGGTTTCATCTGTATGCACTGAGACAGCAAGAAAATTAAAATAATTAAGAAATTCATATAATGCCAGTCAGAAATGATAAACCTAAATTGGTCTCTGAAGAAAACAAGATTAATAATATCCTAGTCACTAAGCCATCAGTTTAAGGGACAGAAATAAAACACTGAAGCTCAAATACAGTAAGTCACTGAACACACCATTTCAGAACCATCTGGGATCTACTCAATAAATTACGTACGATATTTAGAGAAAATATTGTTTAAAATATTTTGATGGCTAGCTAGCAATGCTAACAACACACCTGTCTTGTAGCCACAATGGCTTCCATAAAATGGCCAAAAGAAGCTATGCCAACATCTGCCCAACTTCAAACAGCTTAAGCTCAAATCAATGGAAGGTCAAAATAGAACACATTAATTTGTGTTTAATAGGATAAGACGAAAATATCCATTTTACAGTCAAGCACAGGTCCTTATTTTTGCCCCTTGTGAAAATGTAAGGTGACTCAAAAAACCCCAAACTCAAGACTATTGTCAATGAGGTCTTTGCTCCCGTGTCCTTTGTGCTCCACTATGGCCAAGGCACAAATCTTTCACAATATGCACGCAACCTGATGGATCCCATAAAATTAACCTCTTTGTAAAGCTACTCCAGGAAAGAGTTTTGGCATGCTAGTGATACTTACATTTTCTTGATGAGCTCTTCCTACCCATCAAAAACTCCTCTGGCCAACAGCTCCAGAGAACAAATGCTCTTTTTGCTCCATCCACCAGATCCAACACTGCAATCATCTCACTGGCCCAGCAACCCAAGCTACATCCAAATGAGAAGATGGCTGATCCCTGCTTTTCTTTCACTTCATTGCAAGTAAAACGTACCCAAGAATCGGCAAGTGTACATTGCAGAAAAAAAGCTCAAGAACAGGGTTCTAATGAACCACGAGGACCCCCAGTGCCCCAAAATAGCATGTCCTACTGAATTCAAGTACATAGCACAACTGTTATGTCAGTCTTACAACTCTATTTAGGAATAATAAACCATGTCTTTAAAGAAACATCAGAGACCAGAACACAGGATTCAAGTGTGGTCAAAGATTTGCTCCTATCACAATGTAAAAGCACTGAACAAGTTTCAGAGAAAATAGGTTTTCATCAGTTATGTTGTAACCTTTACAAAACTAAATGTTTCAATTTGACTAAGACTTCCTTACACCCATATTACCGTCTAAGTTCATGCTAAGTCAAAGCTCAGAGATTTGAAGACATGCTATATACCAAGACATACGCAAACCGAGACTTCTCATAAAGTTTCTCATTGTTTATACAGTTGGTAACCATTTACTGCTAAAGGCAATATGCAGTAAAGAGGGTTTTGTTGGGTTTTCCTTTTTTTTTTTTTTAAATGAGTTGATACCACATGTTTTCACAGACAAAAGAAAAAAATTCTTTAAAAGCCAAAGCAGCTATATTCATTTTGGAAAGAAGCTTGCAAAATCCCAGTGAAGCACATCTGCAGACTAACTGCACCAAGAATATAAAGCGATTCCCACTAGTTCCTAGTTCTGGTGTGCTAATGTAAAAGTTTATCCCTTTGTTTTAACACAGCACTGCCTCTGAAAAAGGCTCTTCCTGCCTTGACTATCATCTCATTAGGTTAGCCCCTACCCTGTTAAAATTGGTTAAGCATTCCCACTCCATCAATCTTGGTGTCCTTATCCCATGAGATTCTCTGCTGACACCTCTACAAAATTTAGTAAGTCAGCTGTGACTGTGGCAGCCAAACAAAGCAATAACCTGTAACTCTTGCAGTAAATTTCACTGGCTTGGAAAGTTAAATATCTTGGACTAAAACAGTCCTGCAATGACTTCAAGGAGTTGCACGAAAGTACTGACTATCTCCCAGCTCTGAATAGTTAGGCTGTCTCATTTCAAAGCAGTTCCACAAGTTGGCTTTAGCTGCAAGCATTACAAATTTTAAGAAGTGTTGGGGGTTTTTAACACAAGCCTGCAATAGGAAGCCACATGTATTCAGAAAGTGAACTGTGAAAGCAAGTTACAGACTTGACCACAAACTACTCTGAACTGAACCATGGAAGTCTGACAGGAAAGCACAGTCTACCCCTACAAAAGAAGGGCTTCAGCATCTTACCAATTAAAACCCTCGGGAGATCCAGGCAGCCTGTCTTGTCTCTCACTTCATCTGTTCATTGTGGGGGGGAATTCCATCTGTGCACAGAAAGTTCCCAAATCCAGCACTACAGACTGCAGGCTATTAAATTAGCACATTCATTAGGACAGTGTTTTGGAAATGTGCCTATACACTGTGGGGGGAGTAGGAAGGAAGTTTCATTTAAAAAAAAAAAAGAAAGGGGGGTGGGGCTGGGTAGCAAAATTGCCCCAGGTTGGTCTATCCTAGCATCCCAGCACTAGTGAAAATTATCATAGAACTTCCCCTTATAAGCTTTTACATAAAACAGATGATCTCAAGCATCGGAGTAACTAGTAGCGCAATTACAACTTGATCGTATGCACTGTATCTCCCAAACAAAGTGTATGTGTTATATGCCTCCAACATATTATTGACTTGATTTGCTCTTCTTTGGGACCTGTATCTAGCCTGGCACAAGTATGGACACCTCTCCCTGCCCGCAGTTCTGCATACATCACAAAGAAGAAAGCTAGCTTTTCCCATTTCAGAAGAAACAGAAGAAAGCCACTTTCTCAGCACCTCGGCAGATACTTCATCCTAACTGCCTTTCCCATTACATTTCAACTCCCATCAAAAGCTTTTACTTTTCACACTTATTCAAGTACGATCATAAAATCATAGAATTGTTTTTGTTGGAAGAGACTTTTAAGACCATCAAGTCCAATTACTGGTTACTATGTAGTACGGTCATTTAAAATAATGACTGAACTTGGGGTTTGCCACCCCTTAGTGTCGACTACGCTGGCTGTGTTTTGACACTTGGCAAGGAAGGTGATTCTTACCAACCAACTCTGTCACCTAACTTTAAAGGTTTTTCCACCAGCTCAACTTAAGGGCCTCAACTCCATTGACTTACAGGCACCTAAGAAAATTCCTTCCCTTTTCTGATGCCCCATATAACTTAAGGCATCTAACATTACTTAACTTTCATTCTTCTCTCCCCAACTTTAAGACCTGAACACTATTGATGGGCACATTTCTATATGCATAAATACACTCAAGATCTACTTTTACATTACTTGTATTTCAGCCTCTGCCTTTCCCATGACTTCAAAACTCCTGCCTACATGTCTTCCATCTGTGGATTCAAGTTTCAAGAACGTGAGACTCATCAATAAAACACTACTCAAGCCTGTATCTGCAAACACTCAAGTGCAGCAGCAGTTTTCCATAGAGATGGAAGTCCTCTGAGCGCACTAGAAATACTTGGGTCTGTAAAGTTACTTATGTGCTTAAGCAATTTAGGATCTGTCCTTAATTTTTAGAATAAGTTTTCTGCCAAAATGGCAAGGACCTTCACAACAATCAGCAGTTCTTGGGAGATTTCCTCTTCTTGTTCTAAATCTTAGAAGAACAGCTGTTCTGGAGAAAACTTGGCCATATACGAATGTCCAGACAGGCTCCAAAACCACAGGTGCAGGCTCCAAGCCAGGGATGCATATGTAAGTCTTCCTAAAATTCAATGAGATGTGGGTTTTCTCCTTTAACTTCAAATCCACCACAGAAGGCACAATGATCAATAATGAAGCTTCAGTAATGAGCATGTATTTGCTGCTCACATTGCAGCCAACACTACTAATGAAATTTAAGGTTGAGACAATTTAGCAAGACTTTTTTGCACTCTTCTCACTACTGACTAGCTCTGTTGTATTAAGCTTAGAGTGTCTTTGTTTTAGTATTGCAGGTCAGTAGGGAAACAAGAAAAACTAGACCATGTAGTGTGTGGGCAGGGTTCTCAGGGGGCAGAGAGCTACATGGCTATATCACTAGAAAAGGCATTTGCTCAAAGCATGATTACAGTATTACACATGCTATAATCATCAAACACTGGCCTGAGAGTAATTCCTACTGAAGTTTTTGTTCTTTGTAAGCTTTATGGGTTAGCACTAGATGTGAAGCAGACACTGCACTTAAGAGAATTCATAAGACCTACTCAGTTTTCTCAGTTAAAAAATTTGGCTTAAAAAAATAAATAAGTGAATAAAATGTTCTCACCTATAGTCATAGCAATTCCTGTACCATTTTCAAGCATACCTGTCTTCTATCTTCTCCAACAGAAAGTCTGCTGTTAGTCAACCTTTCAACAAGCCAAATACTTCTTTCCTGCCATCTACCACTGAGAGCAAATCTGGATGGAGTTCTTTAAATCTTTCTTAATTTGCTCATATTAATTTCACAAAATTCATATTAATTTGTTCATATTACCCTCTTGATGATGTACCAGGACACTGGAAGCCACATATTTAGTTACCTATTTCGATCTGGTACCACAAACATCATCTCCAGCAGTCACTACAAATGTACATCAACAGTCATAATCTAGGAAGTTGGAAAGGTGAAAACAATTTTCAGATACTAAAGTTTACGTTATGAAATTATTGGCTTTGCAACTATCATAATTCATTTACCAGGTTTTGGTTCAGTCAGGTCAAGACCAAAGTTGCACTGAGGAGTGATGTATATAGAATTATTATATTGCTAAAGTCTCTCAACCATGTTCATTACACCAAATACCACCAATTATGTTTCATTAGAGGCTAAAAAGACAGTCTATTTTATGCAATATGACTCAAGTCCAACAAACTCTAAATAACAAAGCCTTAGTTTGAAATTTCCATGAAAAAAAATAAAACTGACTGAAAAACTGTTTATTCAAAACTTGACATAGGCTATCGGATTTGGAGCGCAGGTGGAATAAACTCCAATTGATCAGAAAAATGCGTAAAATTACTCTCCACCTCATATTCCAACAGCTGCAGATTATTCACTCCTACATACAAACCCTTTTGAACTTCCAGGTAGCATCACACTCCAGTACTACATCAGGGCTATCTTCACAATAAGAGACAGAATTCCTAGAGTTTTGCAGCTTATAAGATGCAGTTGCAGAACTTAAAGTGGTTTCCGATGCTCAACATTTTAAATTCTTCACCTGTTCTTTGCCTGTTACAGGACTTCAGTAACAGCTACAGAGACAACTTTGGTAATGAACAACAGAATCTCGAGTAAAACTTGTGACAGTTTTTTGTGCTTTTAATTGTACTTTGTCTTCCTTAAGGTGCAAGTTGAACTGCACACCAACCTGTGCTCAAAACAATAAAAAGTTGAGTGAAACCAAGTCCTCAACTCTCTGGAGCTAACAGGTTAAAACAAAAGCTCAGGGTTCATGGATTGCTACAGCAGCAGCATCGCTAAATACATTTACCAATACATCTATCCCTCAATATCCTCCAGTCAGCGCTGACTGGCAGTGGACAGCAACTTTGCTATGAATGTTGCTGGATTTGTCATACATAATTGCAGTGGGTTTCTCCTGTCAGCTTGTGGTTGGGAGAAAAAGGACCCTACGTGGTATGACTAATTAATTTAGGAGATGTTCAAATAGCCAAACCAGCCGTCACCCACAGTCAATTTTCAATGAGCATTTTCTTGGCTTAGCAGTTTCCTTCCTCTGCTTCACAGAGGCAGTGGTAATGGCGAAGAAGAGTATAACCTGCACAGCGTGGGAGCAGCACAGATAGCGTGCTGCTTCAACAAGACAAGGGTCCTGGCATGGGAACACAACCTAAAACCTACTTGCTCTCTGAAGGATAAAGGTTCCTCAAGAGTTGCGGCTGTGTATTTGTAACAAAGCCTTCACTATAAAACAAATGTGCACTCGAGAGTTCAGGAAGAACTATAGAAGCAAGTTAGAAAGAAAATGCCTTAAAATTATAGAAAGAAGCTTGGTTTTCTTCTCCATGCTCAAAAGGAGAGCATCATTTGCTATCTTGACACAACCACCCGTTACTCTGTCCATGGAAAAAGCATTGCATGAAGGATGAACCTGACAGAAATGAATGATACAGAAGATTACGTATGTCCTTTTTTAAGATTTACTGCTAGGGAGGCTAGCTTTGTTTCCATACAGAACTCTAATCTCTCCACACTTTCAGGTCATTCTATACCATAATGAAATGCTATGGAAAGGCAGTGCTAATGGGAAGAAAATCAGCCAGTATCTTTCATAATTCTGGAGGAAAAAAAAAAAAAATTCCAGCCAGAGTTGCTGTAAACTTTTTAAAAAGTCACAAAATTAAAAAGGTATGTTCATACTAGTATTCCCAAGGGTCATTCTGATATGTCTTTTGTTAAAATACAAGTAATATTGGAGAAGGAGAGAGCAGAAAGGAAAGTGGACATACCATATGCATCTATCTATAAGTGGTAACACTCCAAAACCTGCCATATAGATTTATTGCATCATCTGTGGCTCAGTCAAAATTCATTAGCTCTGTAAGCCTGCATGCAGGCATGGGAGAGCATGCCTGTGTGTATTCACACATCTGCTTTCAATTGCTACACCAAGGAAATCCTACACAGTAGACACATGAAATGTCTTTACAACCTGTACCAAAGTATGAAAGAGACAGAACTTAAGAGAGGGAGATTTTTTTTCCTCCCAAAAGAGGACTGAGCTGCACAAATGAGTCACTACATACCAAGATTGTTTCGCACTTCAACTAAAGCATCAGTAAAAGTTTGGTTTATGGACTGAAGTCATTAAGTTAGTATGAAGTATACAAGAAGCAGGTGTTTTTACTAGGAATTACTGACTGGTATCATACCAGCTTCTTGAGAAAACTCAAAGGAAGTTCAGGTCTATTACCCAGTTCCCCAGTGAAGACAAGTGTGACACTATGTCCAATTTGATTAACTAGATGTAGAGCTGCAACATGCAAAAAGATTTGATTTTTCTATATACAGTTGTGACTATAGTAAGCAAACAGAAGGTGTGAGGGAGGCCAACTCTATACCTTGAAATGTTAAGGTCTAGAAAAAGCTCCACAGTACTCTTTGCATTCTTCATTCACTGGACCCTGTAATGGGCCAATTCAAGTTTAAGTGGTAGGTTACCCCAAGGACCTAATGAAGACAATAGTTCCCAGCACTGTGCTCTACACAAAGCTCCAGAGGCACTAAGTCATGCTGATGCAAGGAGCTGCTAAATCAAACAAGGCCAAAACAGTGCCTGTAGATGTTGCCTTTAACATCAGACTGCAAAAGAACTACTTCAGTCACATGCAACCTGAAAGTTGAAGACTATCTTTAACTTCAGTCTCAACCTCAGTGGTGAAAGCAACCTATCTACAATTCTTTCAAGAGGCTTTGGGTACATTAACTGGAAGACACAGCCAATTTCATTTCTTTGTAAGCCAAATATAAGCGAGGACTATCAGTCTCTACACAGCGTAATTTTGTAGCAAGCAGAGGATCAAGGAGCTCTCCTAGCTCAATGTACACTTAACAGACTTTTGCATTTCAGCCCCAGTTCTGGTTTTGAAGTAACACACACAGATCTGAAGGAGGGCTTAAACAATATATACAAGTGGTATTTTACATAGTGTTAGTGGGGAAAAAAAAAAAAAAAGTTGTAAAATACAAATAATGGGATTCTACAAAACCAGTACCTGGTATCTATGGTTATCTATGCACATCTTCGCTAGTTGTTTCTTATGTGAACTGTGTATTTAGCATAGCCAAATCTTTCCACATTTGCAGTTCTTCATGGAGAGCTTCTATGCCAGGTCAAACCCAAGAATAATTTTAATGAACACCATAAACTACTTGGGAGGGAATTTATAAATGAAACCAAGTAAAGAATAGTAGACATTTTCAAAGCTAATAGAATTCTACAATCACAAAACAATCTTCATACAAACATTTCCTCAGTCACTTGCTCTTGTGAAATAGCTTTCATTATTAAAATTTTCCTGGCAGAACAATACTCCCTCCTCCAAACCTTTTCATGCCTCATATAAAAATCTTTTAGGACAGCAACTACAACAACCACAAATCATCAGTGCATCAAAATTCTGAGAGTCGGGTGATTATTCTAGTGATTTGCCACTGTTTTCTTTTGCATTTTCCCAAACATTTTGCAGTATCATGCACAGAATAATTTCATAAAGAACATTTAAAATACTGAAGGAGAAACATTGTGAAGCTGCTGAAAATTGAATAACAATTCTTAATATTGACCTTTTTACACACTGTCAGTAGTTTACCTTCAGACAGAGATTATAACATGCAAGAAAGAAATTTATTTTACTGATAAGCAGGTGTTACTTTTTCCATATAATCACGTTTTCTTTAGCACAATCAAAATACTTTCTTTGACCTTTATTTCCATTTATTGTTTGAAGATACTAATCAATATTACAAATGGAACAGGAGCAAAGATTCTATACATTTGTACATACTTACTGTATAACAGATATTGTAGAAGTGTGTAAATAAGGGTGATTTTATAGTAAGGAAAATTTTAATCTACCACTTGAAAAGTTCTCACACAAAATACTCAAATCAACTCTGCACAGAAGCCATTTCCCTTGACTAGTCTACATGGGATAATTCTTGTCCAGATCCTTTATCATAACATCCCTTAACAAAAACCAAAAGCTACCTTCCCAATCCTGACGCTTGACAACCATGACCTATGCTGAAATCATGTCTTTATCAGCAGAGCCATTTTTCCTGTCTGCTGTAATTTCCTGTCCCCTAAACCTGGGACCCTTCCTGCCAATGTGTGCTCTGACCTGTAGGGCTGAGCAAAACTAATACACTAGCATAAAATTTGATGATGGCATTTCATAGCCACCACTAATAAGTGAAGTGTCCAAGTACATAAGGCCTCCAAATTCTGTTCCAGAGGATTTAAACCATTGTGTTACATCTCACCAGAAATGCTGGCAAAATACTGATGAGATATGACTTATGGAAAGTCAAAACCCTGCACTGCTCCAACGTAAACAAATTGTTTTAATTTACAAAGACCAAACATAAATCTACTGTTTGTTGTTTGGCTGCCCTTTCACCACCGTAAGAGATTGTTCAAGTGCGCTGCAAGAGACCATTCATGGTAGGACCAGACTGAAACATGAAGAGCAGTTAAGCATTTAAAAAAAATAAAAAAATAAAAAAATCCAGAAACATTCACAGGAACCACTTACAAAACATCCATTCTGAAACCATGTCTTCTCTCTGCACTTCACAGAGAAGATGTCTCTGAAGAAGAACAGTTACTTTCCATTGAGTTCCAAAGCTCTCCTTCCGTTGGAGACTAGTCTTTACTCCAAGTCAAACCCTCCTTTGAGTCTGCACACACCTACTTTTCAAATGCAACCACCCTCTACCTGCTGCTGGCTTGGTGCTACATCTTTGGTCACCGTAACACAAAACGGAAGTCACCGTGATCAGTGTGAAGCAACCAGCAATGCCAGGGAGTCTTCGCTGCTGACAGGTGCCACACATGAGCTGGATCACCTCCTCACTGCTGCAAATGCTGCAACACTGACCTGTACAGCAGGAGTCAATGCTAAGAGCAAGGTTGTCAGGTATTTAATAAATCCGGCAACCTTCAGCTTTAAAAAGGAGAAAATTCAGCAGCAACAGGGCTGTCCTAAAGCCCACCCAATGTGCATTAATAATGCAAATGCATTAACATTATGGTTTGAAAAAATACAATATATACCCCTTTATTGATAAGCTATGTAAAGTCAAGTGGGAAAACTGCACTTTTGAACTAAGTCTAAATTAATCAGGCATAACTCTGGTGTGAGACAGCTGACACCTGTATTTCCTACAGCCATAAGTTAGAAACACTCTTCCAATACATTAATAATACTGAACAGCCAGGAAAAAAAAAAAAACAACAAAAAAAAAACAAACCACACCACAAAAAACAGAGAAACCCCGTGCTAAAATGAATTCCTTGGGACAGTAAATCTGTGAATAAGAGCTTTCACTTATCCCTTGCTTAAGTAACAAGAGTTAGAAAGCAGAAGGATCACAGCATCAGCCTCAAAGGGAGAAACTACATAGCAATGAAAGCTTTCAACATCCCACAAGAAAGCAAGCCAGCATAGTGCAGGAAGGTTTAAGTAACTGCAGTTTCATAGTGGTTTTTCACATCACAGACTCAACAAATGCCCACTAAGAATGCCCCTTTGCTCCAAAAACCTGATTTATAACCACAGTATTTAAATTTTTGAAGGAGTTGATTCTTTCGTAATAAAGGCCTACACATGATGTTCTGCAAATAGAAAAAATTCATTATCTCAGTCTTTTGGTACAACATGTGGATGATTTTGCTGTTCTTAAGAGCTGGCAGAATGATAAAGCACTAGGCAACTCCATAGGAGTGAGGGGGTTGAGAAGCGGAGAAAAAAAATGGGGGGATGAGGGCGGAGTGTGGCATTCCATAGATCAAATGGTATCAAATATATCATTGTACAGACACTTGTTCCTGGTTCTACTGTATGCCACAAGCTACAAGCAACATGATAGCAGATCCTAAATCTATCCAAAAGGAAGAAGCCATCTGGACTTGTTGTAAAACCTTGAGGATAGAGAACAGGAAAAAACAAACAAACAAAAAAAACACTAGATAGAGCCAGAAACTCCAGACCTGAACTATTCTGAAGACCTCATTGGCAAAAACCAAACAATGCCCTTTGCTACCAGATTAATTCCACAAATAATTGAGACAGTTCAGCCCAGCAGCTGTAAGCAATGTCACAACAAGAGCATGCCGCTGGACTTGGCACAAGGCAGGACTACCTCAGCTGCCCTCCCTGGGACTGCCAGGATAGTTTAATGAATATATATACACATGCCAGCAAGCCACAGGCCACCAAAAGAAATCTGAGATGCTTTTATTTTACCCATATAAATTCAAAGACAAGCAAAGCTGTTTTTTTTCTCCAGTAAGTTTAGGCAGACTGCTATATTAACCTTAACCTACCCTTCTTCTTTCCAATCCGGTGATGAAAATGAACCACACACATCAACTGCAAAAAAGAACACCCAGAAACAGTAAGAGTTTCATAACTGTCCCTTAAAGCACGGGAGAAATGAAAGAAGGGAAAGAAATAAAAGAAAAGAAAAACAAAATTTAAAAGCCACATGCGAACGCAACTTGAAAAAGCCACACACAAACAGAGCTTCTAGAAGGGTGGGAGGGAGGATACTAAGAAAATGAAGGAAAAAAACCCAAACAACCCCAAATCTGAGAATTCCAAAATGCTCTGATCCTGCAGAGCATCTGCTGAGTCCATTATAGGAGCTCACTTCATTGCAAACTTTGATTCTTTGAACATATATCAACTCTAAATGACTGATATACAGAAGAAAAGGATGAAGCTGTCTTTAGCTGCTCTAAAAGAACATATTTCTGAAGACAGATGTATAGTTTACAAACTATGTTTTCCTTAAAAATCTGTGTATATCAGTCATAATCCTGCAGTCCTTTTAGTTATGGGTTTGTTCAGTATTTCCCCTCATGCAGCTACCTTTTTGTCACCTTTAAACCCCCTTTTCTCACCTAGAAAACCCATGAGAACCCACTTCTGGCCCTAGGAGTGGCTGGGAAGTCCTGCACTGGAGCTGAGCACTGCAGCTGCAGTCTGAGGTTACCCTCAGGCACTGAGAGGATGGGGTGAAGCATTGCCTGACAGCATGTTTAAGAGCAGCCACCTTGCTTTTAACCAGCCAGCCACCACAGCACGGACTTCCCCTTGCAGTTCTGAGAATAGCAAGGACCATTTTTCTGGCTTAACACAATAACACTTTAAAAATATAAATTTATACACCCTTTATTTGAGCACATTGCTCCTCAGAAAGCTAGAAGCTTAGTCAATAATTGTGTCCACCATATTCCCTCCTTGATGGATGGAGTTATGGCAATGGTAACAATCTACCCATATATCAACTGCAATGAAATCAGACATTAAATCCACATTCTGGTCTGGTGTATTTTGATTAATTACATTTCCAGTTGACACTTTTTCCCTGATAAAGCCCTGCCTAAAGGCTGTTGCAGGGCCCACTCAGCATTTGGGTGGGTCAGCCCATCGCTAGATTAGGTCTTGGTTGAGCTAAAAAGGTACCTAAGACAGCAAGCTATCTCCGTGGTATCCCTTCTGCTGGTAGAGTGGGGACGCACTTAAAAATAGAGAGGAAATACCGCAAGTCTCATGGCCAGGAAGAGTGGGTGACACGAGGTTAAGAGTAGTCTTTTTTCAGAGCAGCAAACCATTTGGATGAGACAGAAGAGTAGGCAGGAGGGAATTCCAGGAGCAGTTGGACATGTTGGGGATATTTTTTTTCAGTGTATGTTTTAGAAAAGGAATGGCATGCTTAAAGATGGCTACAGACGTCAGTCGATCTGTGCTCTTGGTACAGCCTTCGCCTTCTGGAGTGTTCCTCATCGAGCTGCAACAGTGATATAGCTGGATGAGTTGTATCACCACGACTTGTGGATGAGTCAAGTGACAGGTAAGGTGCTTCAGTGAAGGCACTCACATCTCACCATTTATTACAGAATATTTTCTGGGCATAGAGTTGCCTAACAATGCTCTGTCTCATTTCAAACCTCCAAGTTCAAAAGACCCATACCTAGGTCCAGCTGGAGACAATGCCCGTTTACCGGCACAGCTGCCCAACTAAAAGCAGATCTCACACCTAAATGTTGGAGGAGTACAGTTGTTCCCATATATGATGCTATTAGTGCTGACTGAAAACCGTCAATTACGTACAAGTGTTTCATACTGATTAGCTGTTACGATTCTGTGCATATATACCATGGGATAATAGTTATCAAGTATTCAAATGACTCTTCTACTTGCTGTGCACTAGGTCTTGTTTTTCCTCCAATATGAGTTAAAATCTGCAAAGCAAGAGGTAAGGAGAAGGAAGGAAACACCTGGGAGAATTACCTCCCAGGGGAACCTGCCTAATAACAATCTCAGGGGCCGCAGCTGCAAGGCCAAGAAACCAACAGCATGAAAACAACAGCTCAGTGGCTTGGGCAGAAGACCTGTGAACAGCAGACCCTTAACCTTACTGAGGCATCAAGGCTCTTAAACATGCCATGCCCTAAGAGCACCTGGGAATCTTCTGAAAGCCAAGAGTTAGGTCAGAAATCTGACAGATGCCCACATCAATAGCTACACATGTTCCCAGGTTCAGCAATGAGAAGGTAGTCTGTGCTATAGAGGGTTAAGCCATCACAATTAAAAGAGAAAATCCACAAACTATTTCCCAGCATGCCAGCCAAGCATGATGGAAAAGGATGCTGTGCTCAGACAGCCTCACCAGCAAAGTCCATCTCTGAGGTCAGGCCTCAGAGAGACTGGTGGTCTTTTGACTCAAGCTAAGGGCCAGCCCAGAGCAGGTGGCATGAGCTGCCTCCAGCTGTTGTGAAGCTGGTCACTGTCTTCATTCCTCTAACATCAGTCCCTTAACTGGATCCAAGGGGGAGGGATGAAAAGTCAGGTGCCCTGTACCTACATATATTCAGCACTGTACATATGGCTAGATGGAATAAAAGCCAGTAGAAGATTGACAATCAAAATCCTACTTCAGCCTTTGTGTGTCATCCTGCTTTGACTCATAAATGCATGTGAACATCTGTAAAAGGAACTTCAACTGAAGATGTCATAACATTGTTATGTTGAAACTTATTTTCTCCTAAAATAAAGATGATGATGCTCCTCATGCTGGCAGTCAGAAAAGTCTCCAGAGGAACTGAATTTACAGAGTAAATTTAAGTTTCAACACCATCTTTCCCCAGTCAAAAATTAATATGCCAAGCAAATAGTTTACATAAAGTTCAGATATTTAGTTCATGTGAGCCAATAATCTACTTTTGACAAAAGAAAAAAAAAATTCTAGCTTTAGAATTTTCATTCACCACATTTAAGTACCGGAATAAAACCCATCAAGCTCTTTAAAAGGTGGTAAGACATAACTAAGTCTTGAATCAACTTAGTCACAAATTTGCATAAACAAAGGGTTACTTTGCAGATCTTTTCTTCATGTATATTTGTCAGCTTATTTCCTCTCCAATTTATATTTGTATTCA
The DNA here is from genome assembly GCA_013400335.1 of Eurystomus gularis. Classification (NCBI taxonomy): domain Eukaryota; kingdom Metazoa; phylum Chordata; class Aves; order Coraciiformes; family Coraciidae; genus Eurystomus; species Eurystomus gularis. The sequence goes on from VZZY01015865.1 coordinate 250,226, forward strand.
GAAATCAGGTCTTTGGTAACATCTAATGTGTGAAATGAATGGCCATACAGTAGAAGCATATCAATAAAGAACAGTCTTTTACTCAAAATGCTTGATGTTCTAACACTGCATTAAACAAAACTACAACAGGACTTAGAAGAGTCATAACACTTTCAGGCAAATGCTGCAAGACCTTAGAGAGATCACAGGGAAAAAAAACTACTAATAAGCCTACAAAAAACATATCCTACTGCCCATAACCTCAGTCCTCAAATTTTAGGGTAACTAAATAAAGACTGATAAATTGTACCTGTCTTGTGTAAAGCTTTCTGTAAGGGCACCCAAAAAAGCACAGAGAGAGTTAGTCGCTGCTTTCTTCCACCCTTTACCGAATAGAAAGTCTTCTTCTCAGAGATGGGAAACTGATGGTGCTAACATATATGAAGGACAGGGGAGAAAAAAAAANCAGATACGATAGCCACACTCTTGCCAGCAGGATACGACTACTTTCTTTACCGTATTTGGGGCTATTCCTAGAGTCCACATGAGATGTCTGGATCAAGTTAGTGCAGCAGGCACACTCCAGCTTCAAAAACGCTCCTTCAGGTAGCTTCGTTCTGCCAACTCCTATACTTCAAGGTTGGCTACTTTGGGAAAGAAAGCATTTTCTCCATTTTTCAGAAACCATCTGGACCTACAGGATTAAACATCAAAAGGTATTTTTCTTGATGCCTGGTTATCAAGTGCCTGCCACACAACTTTCCGCATTCTCTTTGCCATCAACAGAAACCTGCACAAAGCTACCTTGTGCTAAAATCTCAAGTTTCTCCTCTTTTCCACAAGAGACACTAGCCACAAGCATTTTCCCAGGGTTCCAGCCAAAACTTTTATTCTGCTTACCTGTGTCCCCATTTGGGAGCCTATCCTCTACTTTGAGCCACTGTCATAGTGCAACTATTGTTCCAAGAGATGACTTCATGCCAGCACACCAAAAGAGACTTGTATGATGTAGACCCTGCACTTCAAAGCCAAACAGATAAGGTTTCCTTTCTGATCAACAGTTATCTTACAAAAACTATAATAGAAGTCTTACAATGGCATCCTAAAAACTTAAATATATATTTTTCTGATTCCCTGAAGCTTTCATTTGAGATAAGCCAGCTCATGTTACAGTTGCAGAACAAAACAGATACAAAAACAAGCTTCTACCTAACATTTAAAAGGTCACCATGGACTCTGGAAATAGCCAAAATTTTTTGCAGGGTTGTATGTTGAGACAGTGCTGTCCTTACATCTGCACTAAATGTTCTGGGTTGTGACAGAACTCGTACACACCCAAGAAAGTTTTATGGGGACAGAAAAGTAAAAATGCCAACTATACTTGTTTAGATTACCCCAGGGTTTGCACAATATTCCTTTAAGGATCCTTTATTTCATCAAATGTCCAATATCTGTGAACATTTAGCATACTAAGTTCAGAACACTGTTGTATTGTGGGTCACACCAGACTTACCACTTGGACTCTAAGTCATCCGACTTCCACAACACTGAATGAATCTATTGGTTACCGAGATGAAGTCAAATTTATTATGGTTCCTAGTCAAGTTTATTATGGATCCTTTATTACAGAGGAATTATTTAATTTCTCCTTACACCATTACATAAAATGACATTCACTGATTCTTCTAAAATGTACCTAACAGCCTTAGGCAGTTTTTACACCTTGTAGTTTGGTCAAAAGACAAAAGCCAAATGTGCAGATTTTAAAACTAAAAAGTAGATCCCTACTTCACACCCGCTACAAGACATTTTATACTTTAGAGAGTTCAAAATGAATACTGTTGTACAGTATACATAAAAATAGCATTGTGGGTATTAATCATTTTACTTTGATTTTTGATTCTAATTACAGAAGTTAGTGAAGAGGTTATTGAGATAAAGCAGATTTAGAATAGCACAATGATAGCAAGCAGATCCACTACCAAGACAAACTGACAGAGTAAGCTTCCACAGCCTTTATGACAGGCAAATTTTGATCTATTAACCTTCACATGCTGAGTATCAGCCAAATAATTCAGACAACCTGAATACCAAAGAACAGATGACTCCACACAACGGGACAGATGTTACTGACTAGCCTGCCCAGCCCTCTCTCCCACCACAGGACATTTCAAAACTCCTAATGTAAGGACTCCTAATTCATCATGACTTCTTATTTCCAAAGAAATAAGCATGAAAAATGTTATATTCTAGTTGAAATGTTTATAGTAAGTCAGAAAATTCATGCTGGACAAGGTCTTTGATCAGCGTTATCCACGGAGGTGAAGACAGAAGGTCTGCAATGCTACCCAGAAGAGTACTAATAATTACAGCAGTTTATATCTATTAGCAAGGGAAATAAGTCATTAGGACTATATCCCGGTAGGATAAAAGAAAAGTTTCCTCGTTAAGGGCATTTCAGCCTTGCTTCTTTCCTGTTAGAACTGGTAAGGGTGGCACATGGTCCCAAATCTTGTGATTCAACAGTACCCACATTGCTCTCTCATCTAGGCTAGTGCCAACTTGAAAGCACATAGTTCAGTGAGGTATGACAGCAATGGATGTGAGAAGACAGGAGAAAAGGGAAGTGCCTGAGATCGATAAAGAACAAAGAACTGGTATTAAACAAGAAAAATTCACTGCACCACTCATATCACAGGAAACTGAGATTGAAAGCCTTAGAGAAACAGTTCAAGCAAGGACAGTGATATTTCCTTGCCTGTAAAATTTGTATGTAGGCAGCAGAAGTAGGAAAGAATTGCAGGGACTTAAAGAGATGATCTTGTATTTCAGCCAGCTAGATGGCTTGCTCTGAGATTTGAATACTCTCCTGGCTTGTGCCACTGTACTCAGCTGTGTTACTAGTCAAGTCATTTATACCAAGCTTTTGATAGCTGATTACTAGTCACACGTTGCTCCTTTGCTATGAGTGCCTGGCATCCCAGTGCATGGAAGGCAGCCATAGCTGTGCCTCTATAATGCTACTGAATGCTAAGTACACAGCAAAGAAGACAAGGTCTTAAGAGTTGCAAATTAGCATACAGTCTTGAATCTGTTTTCTCCATACCACAGCCCTGGTACTTACAGCGATGACATGAAATAAGATTAATGTTTGCAAAGAACTTTTTTGCAAAGATACTTAGTGATGAGCACTACAAAAGTCTGAGAAAGTAATTCTGTCCTCGGGATTTGGTTTGAATAGCACATAATAAACATGGCATAGGACTGCATGTTGAACAGTAAGGAGAAAGTGAAACACTGAATAGCTGTTCATTAAGAGCTGTGCTATTCATTCTATGCACTAAAGAGATACTCAGAAGAAACACAGCAGTGACCACGTATTTAATATGCATCCCCATGAAGGAGAATTGAGCTTGCAGAGACAACACTATTGTATTATTTTAGCAGGCCTGACCTTGCAAATTTTATCACGTTCTCCAAGACTGAAGACAGACACTTGCATTTAGTGGTCTTCAGCAAGATTAGGTTCTAAGATGCTGGGTGCTGTACAAGTAAAATAAAAACCTATCTCTTTCTCCAGGGAGAATACAGCACACGTCTCAGTAATCTAACATTTTAAAGTTTGTACATGCAATTCAGTCTAACAAACGTTGCAGGCCAGGAGATGAAGTTCCAAAAGTGTGAACAATCAGGCAAAGTATCTGCTCAAATGAAAAATAGTGAGAATAAAAAAATTAAGAAGTCCAATGGAAGAAGCTTTCTTGTGCTGTCCTGAAGTCAAATAGCTTGGCTGGGCTTCAGTGGAGCTAAAACTCCAGCATTAGTCCAGAGGTATCCTACATATACAGGAATATACAGGAAACTAACATTTTTATTAGTATTTACTTGTCTTCTCACTCATGCTGCTCATGAGGGCATGAAGCTGGATTTTCTGGTACTGTATACATGAAAGCTCTGTTGCTGTAGAAAGTCAGGTATTCTTAGAAGAGTACACTGAGCCTTCCCCAGCTCCCTGCAATGCTGTACCAACTGATCTCTATGGTATCAGAAGCCACCATAACAGATTAAAAGAAATCAATGTACTTTAAAAATGCAATTAATTTCTTTTCCCATTTAGGTTACGGAATTTACTTCTGCTACCCTAACTTAAAGCCACAACAAAAGAGAGCAAACTAAGGCCAAGTTACTCTTAGAATGCTAGATTGCAGAGGCAAAATTATGTCTTCTGTAAAAATTTAAGTATATAATAACAACAACCATCAAGAAACCAGGAGTCACTTGATCTAAAATTACAAAACCTACCCTAAAATCAGAGTGCTAGAGAACAGAACTAGTAAACATCTTGACTCAGTAAGAAAACAAGACGCCATCACCGACAATGGAAATACACAAAATATGGTCTTTCAAGACATACACTTAGAAAATCTCCAAATGGCAGAAGAAATAAAGAGGTCGTCTTGAGCTAAAATCTTGACTCAAGCCTAGACCTCTCTCAAATGCTTTCAAACTCTAACCAATATTGGGAATACAAGTATTACATAGGAATCTCTATAGGCTAATTTGTTAAAATGAAAATGAAAGCAAGCTGCTTGGCTTTTGGGCACCAATGAGCTTTGGGTTTATAGGGGTGCCAGTTTTCACCGTAACTGCAAAAAATGAAGGCCCAGAAAGCCATGTTCCACTCCCACTTCCACCAGCCTTAGCTGGATCATTTGCTTGGTCTGCAATGTAGCCCTAAACCTATCCTTGGGATAGCCAAGTACAAGACACTAGAAACAGAAGGAAAGGGATTTTATTCTTTGGTCTTTGAGAGAAAGCAGAACATAAATTGAGTCTCCAGTTAAGGGGAGGGAAAAAACAAACAAACAAACAAACAAAAACTCACTCAGTACTTACCTAGTAACTTTTTCTGCTGATGACATTTAAGTAACCAAGTCAGTTTTTACAGTCTTCAGTTTCAAGAATATGAACCTTTTGATTATAGACATGGTAATAGAATTTTTTTATCTTTTGAAAAATAGGATTTAACATATTTCTGTCCTTCCAGATACAGAATTCTGTAGTGGCAGATCATATTCAAACACACACCCACTTTTCCAAATATAAAACAGGCTGGTGTTTGAAATTAGTAGTATCTTAAACCAAGGTCAGTTAAGTCTAAAAATACAACACACATCAGCTGAACAAAGTCTTGGAAATTTATCTCCTGTTGAAAGGGCCATCAGTTCTTTTGTCCTTTTAAACATGGCTTCATTCTTTCTAATAACAAAAAACACCTTTGTTTTTCTCCTTTCACACTCATGGTTAGCCCATGAGATAAGTGCTCATCAGAAACATATCAAATTCATTCAGTGCACTCTGGCAGCAGGATAAATCAGAACAAATTGATGAGCTTATGGAAAGGGTACTGGTATGATAAAAAATAAGGAGTTATCACAATTCCTTCTAGAATTGCACTGAACATTATAGACACAATGTGTGAATAGGTGTCACTAGAGCTGAAGTCAGATGCAGAGCATGAGAAACCAATACATATGTTCAACATTCTCTTCATCATGCAAGAAATCCAAGGCCAGTGAGAAATGTATTAGAAAAGAAACAGATGTTATAAGAGCACGCACCCAAGTCAGAGTTCTTCCTTTTACCTGCATAAGGAAATAAAGCTTCCCCATCCAGCCAGGACAAACTAAACTATAGATCCAAAACAGAACTGATTCTTTTTTAATTAGAAGAGGAGTACTCACATAGTAGCTTGAAACTGGAGCTCTCAAACCGTAAGACTCAAGTTGCTTCCAGGTGACTACCAAGCAGCAGAGAAGTGAGAAGAATGGCTATTCAAGCAGCAAGCATCTCCAAAACACGAAGTAATCTCTCCTAGCTACACTCAGTCACCCAGCTGTGTTGACAAGAACTGCTGTTGTCACCTCCACAAGAAAGGAGGACATCAGGTTGGAGTGACATCACCTGTACCATCAGCACTGGCAGAAGGCACTAGCACCAGTGCCAGAATCACTACCATTACAAGAACTCTTCTCAGGACCATGCTACCTATGTGACCAAATCTGGAAACTACAATCATCATCTTCAAGAAGCGAACAATACAAACACATGCTGAGAGTGATTTTCATGTTGTTTATGGACTTCACTAATTGTTCAAGGAAGAGTTGTATACTGAGCCTCAAGCATACACATGGTATCTGTGGTGCCTCAAGAACAAGCAAAGCCGAAAAAAGTCTGGCTCCTAAGGTATTGGCTTGAGAATATTGCTGGGGAAGGGAAAAGGTAGAAAAAGTAGAGTATTTATGGCAAGTTTTTACTCTTTGCCCACAGGGCAATTAAGGGAACTCCAAACATGAAGGATACAGGGCAAATTAAAATTTTTAAGCACTGCAGAATTACTGGTTTAATGGGTCTGCCAAATGACAGCACACTCCCGGCAAAGAGTTCTGGTTGCAGAAAGCCCTTAATCCCAATGAATAACTAACTGAGAATAATGTCAGCAAAACAGCTGTTGGGATAAAATGCTGTTCAAGTTGACTAGAGGAACAACTGCCTAGAGCTGGAAAGCAATACATTCAGCTCAACCTCAAAGCAAAGAGCAGGAGCTGACACCACAGTTTAACTAAAATCTGCCATCATCACTTTCTACCTTAAAAATGGGATGTATGAAGGAGGAAGATGGAAGCAGCAAAATAAAGAAGTAGAAAAAGAGCAGTTTTCTCTTCAAAAACACAGCAGCAAAGCTCTGGAATGAATTTGAGAGTTGGGTACAAATCTCTTCCAAAGAGAAGATCTGGCAAATCAGTAACTGTACTCAGTTGCTTCTCACTTTCCACTCAGGTGGAAAGGAATACTAAATGCTACCACAGAAGAACTGTTGAAGAAAAAACTTGAGAGGCAATGTACCAGAGAAGCTCTATTAAGCTCTGCTAAGCAGCTTACTCTAGTCAGAATTGCTATCATATATTTCCAGTAGAAAGAGCTGCATCTTCCCTGCAACACAATCAGGCCTGAAGCCCTCACTCCAACCACAACTTCCTAGAGGGAAAAAGATTTTACAGTAGATTAGAAATGCCTGATCTATCTTATATTCTCTGAAGTGCCTGTTACAGAGTGCATTCTCTCAAAGCTCTTTATTCAGACTCTAGTCCTCCTCATCTCATCCCCCCTCTCAACTAGATTTCTCAATATTTTTTTTTTCTCAGCAAGTTTAGAAGAAAAGCCATGAAGCTATATGCACCCGGATACAAAGATATAAGGAGGATGGATGACCAGCTACACAAAAATGATTCAACTGAGCTTGCAATAACAATTTTTAACCAGATATTCAAAGCACTTAGGGCACACAGGACGCAGACAGCTGTCAGCATCCATGTGACAGATGCATTAAGTGAGTGCCTTTTGCCACCTACACTGGTCTGCATTAACAGATGGATTACTGGACAGTCATGTACAGACAACAAAACCCCCCAACTTTGCCCATGCAAACAGCAAGTAAAATGGCGCAGAGCCCTCCAGCCAAAAGTCAGATTTTAAGCCAGGTGAGCTGTTGATGAGCAAGAAAGAGGCATTCTGCTTTATTCGCAAGAACAAAGTTGTAATTCTCCTACTCGCGTTAGTCCAAATAATCTGTCACTGCACTGGGAGGGAAAGAGCTATAGTAACCACACCCTAGAAATTCTAAAATGTGATCTTTCCCTCCAACAGCCTCATTAGACTTCTGACAGGAAGAAATCACAGTTCTGTGGAGCAGGACAGGTACACAGGCCAACAAACACAGCTTCAAGCTCAGCCCTTTATAAGACACCTTGATGGCAATCCATAAATGAAATTGGTTATGGAGGAATTGTCACACAGCAGCTCCTTTTGTCTCATGCCATTGTCCCAAGGAAATTTGCTATGATGTACGTCCATACAACAAAGGATGAGAGTATACACATTTAGAGTGACATTCTTCCCTTGCCAGAAGCTCTCTGCACCGAGAAGGGTCATTTTTCTAACGTGCTTTTTGTTGAAGAAATAAAAGCTTTTCTTCAACACAGAGTACCAGAAAGCTTTTTGATGTGCGTGGGCATGCCAACTTTGTTGACTGTATCACATCTGCTTCACCAACCACTTACATCTTGCATGCCTTTGCAGTTCAAAGTCTAAGCACCCTCCCTCCCCACCAAACAAAAATAGGAGCTTATGTTTTTCATGTATGAGACGTCTATCTTTTCCCCCTCAATCCTAAAAAAAACCTTCAACCTGGCTGATGTTGCACACACAGGGAAATGTTCACTGCACATAGCTAACACCGACAGCCCGTTCTCCATCAGTACTTTTGCCAACAGCAGCTTTTTCCTGGGTGTACCATAGCCCAGTTCAAGCCATGGGAAACTGTCATTTTGAGGTTTCATACTGAAGATCTCCATTCTGTGCAAAGGCTGCCACCACTGCTACTTCTGGAAGTTAGCACTTCCTAGTCACGTAGCCCTGTACCCCAAACACACACAGATGGGGTACTCCCCTTTCCCTACACAGAGACACCCCCTCCCCCTTATACTCTTCCTTCTCTTGGGATATACCAAGAGACAGGACAAAGGCTGAAAACAAAAGCTTTCAACACAGTTTGAGATTGCACCACTTCCAAGAAGTCTGCTCTGGCTTTGATCTATTGATTTCAAGGCCCTTAATGTGGGAAGCTGAAATGCAAGTTTTCTCCAAACAATTCTAAAATGAAAAAGAAAACTCAGTATGGCACTGAAGAATTAAGCATTGCACTGAAAAACTAACAAATACTGAGGGGGGCAGAAAAACCACAAATACCAGATCTGCCTATAACCAAAATATGCACTCAAGAGTCTTGGTTGGAAATCCAAAAATAAAAAGAATTAAAGCTATTATTCAGCAGTGCTACATCAGAGACACTAGCAAGCTACAGTGAATGGAAATTAAAGGATAAAATTCCACATGCACTAGTAGACAAGTTTTCTATTAAATCTTACTGGAATGTCACCTCAGAGCTACCCCTGTGAATTTTCATTAAGTTATCCCACAGCTATCTACAACAGCTTTGCTTACTTTCTCCCCTGAAGCTACTACCAAGAAGAAAATGAGGGAAAGGCATGAAGTAGCTAAGTGTTTATTACTGAGATGCATTTTTAAATGAAAATATGGATCTTTTTGTTTAGAATACTCTGAGAAGGCTCCACCATCAACCATAGTGCAATCCTAGTATGAGAGGCTGAAATAAATCCATTTTGATGTTTGTCTTTGAAGAGCACCCGTACCAAAGCGAACATCTGTCAGTCTAACTGCTTCCCGGGAGAAAATAATCATTGACATATAAGCAAGGTGAAATTACTTTGCAGCTTCACCAGCTTTATTTTTAACACCCTGCTCGCTTTATGCTCATCTCCTCACAGGGAACATCTAACCTCTCAGCTGTGCTGTGCCCATCTATGAGGATCTGGATGCCAGGAACTGAAATGCAACAGCCGCCTATGCTGGAACTACCACATCACAGCCACCACCTCTGCTTTCAGAAGTGGCCATGTGCCTGAGCCATCCTGAGAGAACACTGTAACACTGCTACAGCCCATACCTCCAGCAAGCAGAAGCACCTACCTTGACAGAAAGCACCCATCAGCCCAGCACCCTTGGCAGAAGAGAGACATGGGCAGAGCAGCACTGATTTGAGGGAAGGAGAAAATAAGGCTCCAGGAAGACTGACGATCTGCATGTTCATAATTAAAATGTTTAGAGGGTACTTTTGCTTGTCTCTAGACAAGGCAAGCTGTTTCTAATAAAGAATCATTTGAGTCACTTAACTTTGTTGATTTATGAGTTTTTTCATGTTATTCCAAAACTGAGGGCCCCCTTGTTGAAATAAAAATTGAGTTTGAGAAGGGTAGGATGTTAGGCTAAGCTTTTATATAATTTCTTTCAACTCAGGCGAGAGTCACCTTTATGACTCATTGATTCCGACACCTCCTTTTTCTTGCCAGCATAATTTTTGCTGGAATACAGTTTGTTTTCTTGGCTATCTTTAATTGATCCAAACCCTGGCAGAAGACAGACACCACACATACATGCTCCCAAGTCAGGACTTTACTTTTTCCAAACCACAACTTCAAAAAACAACTCCTCAGAATCAGGAAAACGATAAACAGAAAAAAACACTTATATATTTGCGGTCACTTTTTTCCTGTTTAGATTACATATTTACAGTCATGCTTCTAGACTGAAAATTTCCAGAGTTGTTTTTGTTGCAACAATGTATGTGAGTTAGCCCACTGAAATGAATCACAACAATTTCAGGGAAACAAAGCCAAGGGATTCAGCACAGAACGCCCTGGCACACTGGGCACCCCTGCCCACGCTGGTCTGGCAGAGATGAGATGGTCACTCCTGCCTCTCCTCATTCGTCCTCCCTCCCCTTCCCCAAACCCAGCCAGAAAGTGCTCACTGCCAAAGAGCAGACTTCAGTTAACACACTATGGCTCCTTTTTAAATTGGGAAGGAAAAAAAAAAAAATTTTAAAATTGGAAAATACAAGAAAAATTGTTAACAAAAGCAAGCAGTTAATAATACTTAAAACAAGGAATTATGCCAAAAATTGGAGGGGAAGACTTCAGTGCTTTTTCCTCAGACACCGAAGCTTCCTTTCTCTGACAGCAGACTGAAGAAAAATCTCTTATTTAAGAATTTTCTAGATTAGTAAATTAGAGATTTGGATGAAGGATCTTGAGAGTTCATCTGGGGGGAGCTGGAATGGAGTCTCCAATATATCCATATCAGGTATAAAGCAGGCACCATGGATATTCAAGAAATTAAGTCATTACGAGTTCCATGATTTCCTAGAATATTTACAGGAAATTGAAGTGATAGGTTTGGATTTGGGGGGTCACATTTGTTTAAAGACATTGTGGCAAGACCTCTAAATTCCACCAGAGCCACAACCTTCTGCTGTGATATAACAGCATAACGCAACACTGTGCATTTAATGGAAAACAGTGCTTGCAAAGTACCACAAAGAGATATTAACCTCAGTCCCCTGTCCTCTGTAGCCATGCAACCATTCTGCTCCCACTTGAAATCAGTTATTTATGGGCATCAGCCTCTGCTTACGCAAAAGCAAGACTGTGCTTCTCATGTCAGAGCAAAGGTTACAACTATTTGCACCAGTCTGTGGCCTGGTCCTGAAATACAAATTCATCTGAGTTTCTTGGCTTTACGGTTTTAGTGGAAAGGTCATCTGGAGCTTTTTTCTGCCACTCTGGAAATGGAAAGTGCCAATACCGGAAGATACACTTTTCTTAATCTTCAGCTCACGACTTCTCCTTCCAAGAATTCCACCCTGTGTAAGGGACTTCACATGATGCAGTGCTATCAGGCATTATCAATAACATATGTTAAAGCCCTTGTCCTGCACTTTTGCTGACTTTATCAGACCTAAAGTAAGTTTTGGGAATTCTTCTATATTAATCTTGTTACAGATTTTAGCTCCTCACTCTGCTGTGGTTCAGGTTTTTCTCATTAAATCTGAGGAGCAGAAGGCAGGTAACAGCCTAATTTATCTTTTAAATGATACTGTAATCCAGCTGGAGACTGGATTGCTTACAATTGAAATACTGTACTGAGATTTACCAACACATACGGGAAAGGAAACAACAGGAAGTGCATTTACAGTCTCAGGATGAGGAGTCCTGTTACCCTGCACTAAATGGAGCATGTGCAGCCACTTTCCCTACAGCTTGAAGATAACCAGGGGGCTGGGATTCTTCCGAAGCCCATGGAAAGGTCAGATGGAGGTAGGGAGATTTTGGAAGTTGCAGTTTTTCTTCTAATGCTGTTCCTGAAACTCACTGCAGGATCACTTAGTGCAAAAATCCTTGTTTTATTTCCAGCGTGATCTAGGATCACGGAGACAACTGTGAAGGAGAGATTAATGAAGACCATTTCCCTCTTACCTCACTCATTCAGCCTTACAAAGCAGAATTAAAGAATTGCTTCCCCTGCCTCCACCACACTGCTCCTTAGCCTGTGAAGTGCTCCGTGAATCACTGACAATGACGCCAGAGCCAAGAAGGCACAGCAGTATTATTTTTCAAAATCTTAGCTTGTCAAAGTTAATTTCAAAATCAAGCTGTCTGATACCAGGCATGAGACCTCAAAACAGTAGAAACCAGCAAACTAGGGTTTCTCTTCAAATGGGCAAATTAAGAGGATTTCTCTTTTCCTCACCAAGAAGTCACTAGACTGTCCTAAGTCAATTTTAACACCAAATGGAAGTTTTATTATTAACTCTATTGTTAAGATAGCCATTCTACTAAGGCAAGGATTACCAGCAATAATCATCATATATACACACATACAATTAAAAAAAAATAGTAAACAGTAGCAAGCTATACTAGAAACTGAGCAAAGTGACTATCAAGGTAGAGGATTCTTATAACCAACCAGTATCACAAAAAAAACACCCCACAACCAACTTCTGAAGGTTTTACCATCTAAATTCTTAAGAATTAAGCCTGCACATCATCTTCTCCAGGCCTGAAAAACAAGGAAAATAATTTCAATTCCTTATTAGTCAATTGCAGCAGTGCACAGTGAATTAAGTAAAAATAATAATAATTTTAAAATCTCACTAAGCCAAAGAAATCAGTCTTATTTACAGTTTTCTAAAAGACAACAGGTTTAGCAGAATAGTTAGATTGGAAACCAAAAACATTTAACACTGCCTTGAGGAGTTTCTACAAAGGAAGCTCAGCAGCATGCCCTGAAAATGCCTGCCATAAACCATAGAAGTTTTGCTTTTGTATAGAGAAGGATCTTGTTCATGTAAACAGGCTCTTAAGCACTACAGTAACCAATAAAGTAGCATTAAAAATAAAATTAGGTGATGTTCACTCATGCACTGTCAAGAAGTCATAGATGCACAGAATAATTCAGGTTGGTAGGGACCTTGGAAGGCCTCTAATCCAACCTCCTGCTCCATGCAAGGGCAGCTCTCAGGTCTGATCAGGCTGTTTCCAACCTTGCCAAGTCAGACATGAAATGTTCCAGGAATGGTGATTTCCCAGTCTTGCTGGGCAACCTGCATCAATGCTTGACTGGCTTTACAGTAAAGAAACTTTTCCCTGTCACAAGTGATAACCATCCCTATTTATTTTATGACAAGTATGTCACCCTCCTGACATTTACTTCTGTGAAGTGCCTAGGTCTGTCTTCTCAAAAACCTGCCCATAGGTACTGCGAGGCTACTGCATGTCCCCACAAAGCTACCTCCCCTGAAGAAGCCCAGATACATCACCCTCTCTCTCAGGGCAAGTCCTTCCCCAACCATCTCAGCTCCCTCCAGCCTACCAATATTTCTCCTGCACTCTGAGCCCCAAAACTGGATGTAGTATCTCAGGTGTGGCCTAGCAAGTGCCAAACAGAAGCAAACAACCACTTCCATCCATCTACCAGCTCCAGAACAACCACTATAGGCTAACCTCTCATGCTGCCAAGACACTGCAGACTTGTGCCAAGCCTGTTGTTCTACATGTCCCCACAAGGTCCCTTCCCACAGAGCTGCTGTTTATAAAACAAAAACAAACAAACAAAAAAAGGGTTTTGCTGTCATTTTGAGGGGTTTTGTTCTGTTTTTCATTGTAAGATTAGGTGTGTTATAGTTCCTCACATTCTTACAAGGCTGTCTCAAGGACATGCACTGCAGCCTTTTTCACCTGAGCCAGCAATTAACATAGCTGGGAGAAGTTTCAGCTCTCCATGTTGTTAATTGGCGCCACAGTAGCTGTTTTAGTCATTGTGATGATCTAAGGCACTGAGCGGGGCAAGGAAAGACAGTACTTTCTTCTTTAAACGATACATTTGGAAGGAGAGAAAAGTTAGACTTTCAGGGTCTGCATGCCTAAACGTTCATACCCCCCCTCCATGCACCTGCCCTTTAAAATGGAACTTCCACTCCTATAAATCTTGCTTTTTCTGTAACATTGTTCCAAAACTGTTCCTGTTGAAATGTTTACAGAGAATCAATGTACAGAAGTATCCATTCACAGACAAAAAGCTAGACCAGTAGATTTCTTTCAAACAAAAGATAATGCAGTTTTTATAACCTGCCATGAAACAACACTTCCCAGATCGGCCAGCACATTTTAGAAGCTAGAAAACAATTCAGCTGTTATTGACCTGTTATTTATCCTCCATACTTGGGAAAGATCCCACCTTCCTTTCTCAAGGACCAATACTTGTCATTTAAAAAAAAAAAAGTAATTAGCAGAACAAGTGCAATGAGATTACACAGCTGCGTTAACTGATCTTCACCACCAGTTGCATAACGGTGTTCCAGACTCTGCCGCTAAGGGCAGATCTTTTAAGTATTTTTAAATTTTAGTACTGAAAGGAGAAATTAATTCAGTTTTAAGACAAGTAACAGGTCAGTCCTGCATTTCCTGACATTATCCCTTTATCAATAGTATTGTTGTTCTGATTATTCTCATCCCCGTGCCAAGCGCTACTTGTAACATGGCTTAAACTGATCTTATGACAAGGGAATTGGGTCCATGTATACAGGACAGGAGGTCGGCTGCCAGGCAACTGGGAGAGGAAAAAATTTCTAGAAGGTGGTAGTCTGACAGGGTGAGAGAGTTTGGGCAGGTTCTTCTCCCCCTTTAAATCAATTTAGTTTTCATTCCACTGAATGACTAACTTCACCAGAATGAAGAGCATCCCATCTGTCCTGTTTGCAGTTCCTAAATGCTGCCCAGGAGGAGATCTAGAGATCACAGAGAAGAACTCTCCAAGTCCAGCCACTATAACCACAGTAAAATTATTCTGCATTCACATCCATTTAGGACCAGAAGCCAGCCACACACCTTTTGATTTTTCATGGTTATAGACACTGTGAGAAGGATTCATCTGATCTAACTTTAGCTTGTCCGCAAACCAGGTAGCTTGTCTAATGCATTTGCATAGGTTTCTTCTAGTCTGAGAATATGCTTGCTCACTTTAATAGCTTCATTCCCAATATATTATGTAAAGTATATAGGTAAGACACTCTTCCTGCAGAAGAAAAAGAGCAAAAAAGAAAAGAAAGGCTAAACACAGAGAAATTTGAACCACAGGCACTGCTTGGAGGCTCATTCAACAACTTTCCTACAATATTCAATGAATAAAACCACACAGTCTTAAAGCTTAGTGCATCCTTCTACACTTACATGGTTGTACTCAACTACTCTCATAAGGCTGTTGTACTGACTTCTCTGCAACTGCTCACTGGAAAAAAACGTTCGTTGGATGCGATCCATACCTATCCAAATAATGGCAAGACTGCAGTGGCACCCAAAGGTCCCAGTCTGGCTAGAGGCATCATCATTCTAGAAACTGTACCAATGTTCAGAGGAACCAGAGTCTCTATTCAAGGATCTTAAAATCAGCTTCGCAGCAAAGGAAGAGTAGATGCCTACACATATTTGGAAAGAGAAATGTTCCTGCAGGACACAGGTTACTCACATACTCAGTGAATCAGTTAGCTTACCCAATACTTTTCATCAAAAGAGCTTTACCTCTCAATGTTCCTCAAATACACCACATTGTGAAGGTCATATAAACAAACTTGTGTATTCCTCAAGTTCCAAGACCCTACAGCTGATATCCCAGTCAAGTCTCTTTACCAAGTGGAAAATATTTTTGTCAACTCCATCTCCTCTGAAGTTCATTTTTGCAGCAGAAGCCCTAAGTCTCACCTCTCTTGAACTCTATCCACAGGAAAGAGAGACACTCTAAAGAAACCTTGTTTCCAGACTCCTAGCACAAGACAGTCACATGAAGTTTATCCGCCTGATCACTTCCCTGGTTTTATGCCTCTCATACTCTTCAACACAGATGATGGTGCAGAAGCAGAGTGCCTATTCTGCTGTATGATGTGACACATCCAGAAGCACTAAGAAATATGCCTGGACCCACCATTCCTCCTAGAAGCAGCACCACTGTTACGAATTTAAAACTGTCACCTTCAATACGGAAATCTGACACAGGTAAGTGTTTTGCTAGAAGAAAAAAAGATAACTACCCATAAACACCCAACAAACCTCTCTGGCTGGCAATTTTCTCCTCACCAAGAGAATTCTCAATGTAGGAGAAAAGTAGCAGACTTCTTAGAAGTTGATGAATTTTAGCCTACACACATCTAGAGGGAATGGCACAGTCAATCACTGACCATACGGGACAGAAAAACATCACTCGTTTATTATTATTACCATGCAACTACAAAGGAAGCATTCTTATCAGCTGGCAAAGTTTCTAAGGAATATAATTCTATGGAAAAGCCATCACTAACTGAACCAAGGCTCAACAATGAGGAGAGAGCATATTAATGAGGCAAGGCTAGGAGGTGCGATGAGGAGATAACAATACCCTTAGGAGTTACACTAGGATTAAATGCAACTTCATTACTGTATTACTCTCTTACCCATCTTTACAGCAAGAATAACTCTGTTTATACAGATGTTATTTCAACCATCAGTTATTCTAGTTTAAACACACATACTGGGAACCTTGACATTTCAAAATTACAGGCTATTAGATTAAATTAGATTTGTTATTTTGCTTTAGTAACCCACTAGGCTTTACAAGGTTGATATATTCTTTCAGTGAAACTGAGATGCATCAATTGAAATTAGATACCACGCCTTTAATAATGCAGATTGATGTAGCCCTCTCACAGGGTTTTTCATTTGGTGCCTTTAATTCCTCTGAGCACTACTAATATGGTTCATTTTATCATTAAGAGGGCGTTCTTGAGTTGCACATGCCAAGCCAAACTAAAATAATGGGACCGGTTTACTGTTACACAGAGGGATGCATGGCTCATATTTATGCAAAATTAAGCAAGGCTGAACTCCAGTTTCCCACCCAAAATGAATTGCGACCAAAGTGGAAAGTCCACAGAATTCCAAAATCCCACCTTCTGCAGCATATAGATGACACCAAATCTATCACCACTCAAAATACTCTTACAAAACATAAACTGTTAAATATATAAGCAGCCTTGGCAGCAAGAGTCAGAGCTCTGCCCTCTTCCCTGCTCAGGTGAACACCTTAGTGCTACTGGGTCAGACCTCCAGAGAGAGACAAGAGGATTATTATGAGGACCCACCCAAACTTCAGGGCATTTCAGACTCCTCTGTCATGCAGTGTCCAGATTAAAGCCACACTGGCAGAGTGTTGACTTCTGGCACCCAGAAGACTTGCTCTGGTGAAAGGTCACAGACCCAAGGAGTAAAGACAAGACTTCTAAGACCTCTGGATTGGAGGAAGGGATCCTTGCAGATCTAGACGTTCATCACTTCATGCCTTGGCTCCCCATCTGTAAAAAGACGACAGCCTCCCTTTCTAGCCCCACCAGAGGAGAAATGCACTGTAGACCGCAGGGCGGATTCCTGTCAGTGCTACACAATGGTGACAGCACTCACACAAGGATTTAAACCAGATGAGAATCCAATGAGCAAGTCACATAACTTAATCATTAGAAATAAAAATGCACAGCAAGCTCAGAGTTTTCATCTGTCCATTTCTGCTTCAATTTCCTTGCGTGGCACTAATTTACCACTGAAGTGCATTTTTAAACTGTCTAGCTTAAAAATCTTAAAATCTCACTAGTCTGTCTTCTCCATGCTAGGGAGGTCCGCCAGCCCTGCTTGCAACCATAATGGTCTTTATTTTCATCTGAGAGACATGTCATTTTAAACCATCAGAAGCGATCTGGAAGGCACATCATACTGGACATTTGCTAATCTCTCTAGGCCAAAGAATAAACTGGTGAGAGACAATTACAGAGCCAGATGAAGCAGGTGGGTTTAGTAGCCAGACACAGCATGACCCCCCATTTCTGGTTTTCACCCAAATCAACAGGACTTGGCACATTGAATGGTGACATCTATGACCATTTTTAATTTTATTTGGTTTTAAGATTGACATTGCTTTTCAATAACTTTAGACTAATGTGTCAAGTTCTGCATAATTCACTCAGTTCAAATCATCCAGTTTTAGAACGGTGAATGATGACCAGATTTTGGAAGAGGTAATAACCCTTATGCTCCAGATCTTAAACCAAGATGGGATTACAAAGAAATATAATGTATTAGGCAAATTAAGCCACATTTGCTTCAATAGCAGCTTCTTCTTCCTTTCTATTAGTAGGAGCGTCAACTCTGGGCGTTGCTGGAAAGGGAGACACTTCCCTCTTGCACCACAGCCATGGCAATGCTCCAGGCTCCTGACACACTCCCTCAGGCAAGAGGACAGTGGCAACAGTAACAGGACGTTACAGCTTTGTGATTCATGCATCAAGTGGATTAAAAAATTAGAGGAAGCACAAGAATTTATGGACAGCTTCCTCTGTACGCATGGACCTCTTGGGCCTGCATGGAGAACACAAGGAGTTAATAGCCCTTCTGCTCTGCTCACCAGGCCATGGGTCTCACGAGAACAAGCACGAGAACTCCTGTCACGGTGAACTGCAGGATAAACTTCCCAAGAAGGAAGTTTCCACCTGACCCACAGGTTTCTGCTCTTATACAGCAACACTTATAGTCCCTTAATTATCACACCTGGAGTGACTGCTGGCAGCTTTGTTACCTACAGAGAACTGCTTCACCATTGAGTTCTTGGCTTCATTACCCATCAGAACTCATGGTCAAAAGGTATTTTATGTATCAATACGTATGACAGAGCCACATACCTCTCTCTTGGTCGTCTATTATAAAGAGGGCCACACAGAAACCACCAAATTCATCTTCCCAAGACAACCACTGTTTACGTGCACTTCACTTCTCCTCTTCCAGGCTGCATACTCACCTTTGCTTGGCACAAAAGCCCTTCTTTTCACGTTCCTCTGCCTCTGTTCCTACACAAGCCAGCTTACTGTGTCACAGTGCCAATTCCCTGAAGCCTGACACAGCATTACCTTTCCGGCTGATACTGGAGTGAACCGTTACAGTCTGAAATTCCCAGGGCTTCAGGGAATCTTAAAAGTCACAACAATTTTAAGAACGATTTGCCTAACTGCCATCAGAAAACAGAATCCACCGAGGCTTACTAAAAGCTGCAGATTAAATCCAAGGCCCGCGGCGGGAGGGAGCTGTCAGTATCTGGGTTTATACCACCTCCACCCGCGTTCTGTACCGGCAACCAGACGAAGAGCTATTTAAAGTGTCTCTACTGTTACACGCCAAAATATTTCACTATTAAATCTCACCCAGCACCTGCCCGCCTTTGCATTTTACGGCACAAGCCAACAGCAACCAGCTCTTCTTTTTCTGCCCGGCCTGAAGGGCGCGACGGAACGCGCGGCGGG
>VZZY01015865.1:270469-302586 GCA_013400335.1 Eurystomus gularis
GGGACGATGGCAAGGCACCCCCGGCTGGGGGGGGGGGCTGCCCGAGTCGTCCCCCGCCCGCCCCGCAGCTCCTGGAGGACGCGGAGCCACCCGCGCACGCAGCGCTAAGCATCGGGTTAATTAAGGATGTCGCACGAAGCGCCTGAAGGGCTCCAGCCCCCCGCGGCGGGAAGAGGCTTTGCTCGCCCGCCCAGGCCCTCAGCCCTGCCCGCGGCCGTGGGTCTCCTCTCCCCGGAGCGGAGACACCGGCAGGTGCCTCCGAGGTCTCTGCAGGCGGAGGGCGGCCTCGCAGAAAGGCGTGAGGGGTCGGCACAGGGCCTGTTCAGCAGCGCTGTTCTGCTTTCAAAGCGAAGCAGGCGTCAAGGTGTGCTTAAAAAATACAGAGCCTAAAGACTTTTTTCTGCTTATGCAGAGGAAAGAACAGGCGCTGTCCTGCAGAGACTTCATGCCAAACTCACGTCCTGTGAGTAGTCCTAGCTCAAACAGATGCTCTTCAGGCTAAGGTTAAGCGTAGAGGTTTCTAGAATCAGGGAGGAAAACTTTTTTGCAAGGCCTTTTCAAAGGTAAATCCTAAAAATCTACACTCGTGAGTGCTGGAAAGGCAAGCCAAAGTTACTTGTTTATATTTATGCAAGCATAGAAAGATACCCGTGTGCGGGAAATGCAGGTATGCGAACAGGGACCCCTACTAATAAGGGCTTTTTTGAGAGGGCTCATAACTGGCCACACTTTCAGCTTGTGACAGTTGCCAACAAATTTTGACAAGAAGCGGACTGTAGGCTCTACTTTTCAACGTTGCCTTATTTTAGTCCTAAATTCACCTCAGTTCAAAAGTTGGGATTCTGAGTCTTGTTTATTGTTATAAATTAGTCAAAGAAAAAAAGGCTAACTCTTCAAATATAAATATACCACTAAAATATTAATATTTAATTTTATTCCTATTCTAGGATTCTGTTTTTTATTGTTCTCCACCTTCTGTTTTGGTCTTTGTTTATTGTTTCAAATTTGCTGGAGTAAAGAAGGGCCTAAAAACAGGAGATAAGGTTTACAAGGGCTTTTCTGAGAACTGCAACTAGATAAAATCTAGATCAATGCTAATCTAATCTCAAACATTTAAAGGAAAACAGTAAGTGTATTTTGAAATACTTATGCTAACACAAACAGTTTACTGATTCTTGTAATATTTAAATAGCACCAATGTATATCAGGCATCAATTAGGTTTGTTCTCCTGGGGCAGTGGAAGACTAACAATTTAAAATAATTATCCTACCTCTTTTTTTAATTACCGTGCAAAACCAAATGTATGGTTTTGCTCTCTGGTGATCTCAACATCACCTCTCAGAGAACTAGAAGAGCTGGAATGGGCCGCGGTAAGCATCATATCACAGACAGCATTCATTTGAGACAGAGACCACCACCACGTACCTCGTCTTAAATTGAGAGGTGGATATTCATTTCTCATTTATACAGTCAGTTTTCATAGATCACTAAAGACAATGTGGTCTTACACACACTCCTATTCACACACTTCCATTCCAGCATAGGCAACTTTTAAAATTTATTAAATCCACACAGAGGCATGTGGATCTAGAGCTACTGCAGTCTTTAAAAGAGCTCTGTCCTGTATTTAGGAGTGTAAAAGACACCCTGAATGGCAGCAGGAATCTGGCCACTTCTTTCCTAATCCTAATCCTGAACCTACTTCCCATTCGGTCAAGTGCAAGGCAGCATCCCTACCTCCCTGTTCCCATGGAAACACACTTCCAGCATCAGCCCAGCTTGCTTTTTTTTTTTTTAAACCACCATCTGCCTGGGGAGTTGCAGGGCTTGTTCTAAGTCCCTTGAATACCAGTCATGGGTTTTTCAACGGTTTTCCTTTCGCTATTACAGCCACCCTGGCAACTGCTACAGGAGGCAAAATATGAAAACGAGCACCTTAGAAACTCCAGCAAGATTTTCCTGAGGTCACTCTGCTGCTCCTGACCAGAAACGTTACCAGAAACATAGAGATGGAATTTGTAACAGCAATAACATAGGAGGATTTTTCTTGTAGCAAAACTCTCTTGTTTTAAAGCAAATGCATCAGTTTAGCTTCTCTGTTTTTCTTTCCAGTAAAACTCAAACTAGCATCTCAGCAGTCCTTATTGCCAGAAACAAACTTGCATTTGTAGTTATTAGACAAGGGAAAACCCATGGAGGTACAGGTATCAATGTCAAGCTGCATATCTTTGTCCAGGTGCAGTCACCCTTCCCAAAAGCAGACTGTGC
The DNA here is from genome assembly GCA_013400335.1 of Eurystomus gularis. Taxonomy (NCBI): domain Eukaryota; kingdom Metazoa; phylum Chordata; class Aves; order Coraciiformes; family Coraciidae; genus Eurystomus; species Eurystomus gularis. The sequence goes on from VZZY01015865.1 coordinate 272,739, forward strand.
CTATGTGCAAGTAAAGTAATTGTGGAAAAGTGTGTAATATGGTGATTACAGGAGAAGGTAGAAGCAGAGAATGAGGGTCTTCTCTGGTTATCAGGGATCTCTCTACTGCTATGCACGAAAGGAAAAACAGAGGCTTTAAGAAGACATAGTATCAGGTGCAGTGAGGGTTCCGCTCCTATTAACTGGCTTGGTCTTCTACCCAGTTTAGTTTTCTCCGCTGGAAAGAGGAACTCTCCTGTTCTTTTTTGTCTTCAGTATAACATCTGAAATCTTTAAGCCTCTTGAATAGCAGGAGCAGGGGGTTAGTAAGCCCTGACTGGTGTCATGGCAGGCCTGATCTTATCCCAGAGCAGCAATGAACAGCTTGCATCGAGGAAGCTGTCCCCTGCACGGCTTCTGCCTCTATTCTGTGTCTCCCAGGAGGAACAGGTCTGGTATTTGGCACCAAGTTCTGAGCAAAACTACTCCTAGATGGCATCTTTGTGCTGACACTCCTTTTTTCCAGTTGTATGAGACTGACAATAAACCTTTATCTTCAAAGCAGATCTGACACAATGTGCTTCCAGTTAACATAGGCACCCTCCAGTTGGAAAAAAATTACTTCTACCCCAAAAAATTACAGAAAGATAAAATGGGTGAACCACTCAGGGTTCCTCTATTTTTATTCTATTTTACCTGGCTTATTAATCTTTTCTTTGTGAGCTTTTATAAATGCACCTTAAACCAGCAAGGCCCCTGGGCTGGTTAAGAAGGGAAATTATCCTGCTAGCACCAGGGCTTTTCTGCCTCCTTATCGCCTCTGCAATCTGTCAGTCCTGGCTGATATTCTATGAGCAGAGCTTCTTTTCCCCCCAGACCATAATGATCATAGTTGGGGGATGTTGCACAATCCTGGGCCAGATTTTGGAGAAATCTGAGCTGAGCTGTAAGCCGCCTGTTCTGGCTAAATATCTCGGTGGTTTGCTCAAGGACTTTTGTACATTTCGTTGTCCTTTTTTATCCTTTAAGAAACCACTGAATGTCACACAGAGAACTTGAGGCTGTATGGTATTTATTGTAAAAATTCTGCTTGGAATTCCTTCATTCTCTAGAGTATAAAACAGAGGTAGGCACATCCAGCACAGCCCTTTATAACCTCTAGATTATTTCAGAACTGCAGCCTCTGAGCTGTCACAGACTCACACCATTGCAAAGAGCCACGTGGCTGCCTGGTGGTGCTGGGGGAGATGGACAGCTCTGGCATAAAGCACCCTTGGTATCGATACCTCTCAAGACATATTCATCCTGCTGGAGAGTATTTGGAGATTTTTCCACTGACTATTGAAGACAGGTTGCACACTGTCACAGCTTGTCTTGTGTGAAAGGGTGAACTGAGGGGTGAGCTGAGTGAGCAGATGAGAAAGTCCTTACAGCAGTATCTATCAAGGCAGAGGAGGGTAGTGGAAGAGATTGTTACCGGAACGTCAGCATTTTCTTCCTGTATAGAACTAGATTCAAAGACAGTTCAACTCTCCATGTCATGCAGCCTGTCTTTGAGAGCAGGCTGGTAAAAGTATCCACTGAGAAGCAAGGGATCGAAAACCCAAATTTTGAAAAATTACTCAAAGGAAGACTGTTCCTGTTCAAGAGGTTTTAAAATTTATTAAAAAAAAAAGTAACACTAAAAGGAAAGTAACACTAGAGCTTTAGTTATTTTTGATTCTCATGAAAAATTAATGAATCTGTGATTGTGAGAGCATGTTGAGTTTTTTCAATCACTCAAACAAATGTTGTGACTTCACATTTTATTTAATTGGGGCATCTGCTGTGGTACATTTGCAGTGTTCAGCACTTGGCTGACAGCACCTGTTTGTTTGTCCCAGCCATGCTGTCTTCTGTCACAGACACTTTCTCTCTGCCACCACTCACTCAGCAACATATTGTCAGGCTTGGCACTGATGTTCTGTGTCATTCTGGGAAATACAGGAGTGGATGGATCATCTGAATTTGCTCTTTCCTTGGAGAAAAGCAGCATTATCCCTTCTCAGCCTTTTCTGGGAGTGTGTGAAGCCCTTTTGTGAAGCAGTTTTTCTCTATTTGGGAATTTTATATGGATTTTTGAAAGCTTGTACATCCAATTGTCACCTGGTAGCTGCGCACCGTTTGACATTTTCCTATTTGCCTGTTTTGCATTTAGTTAAATTTTTAGATTTTAAGAGCTGTTGACTAATCACAACCTGATCTACTACTACACATGTTGCTATTTAATTAGTTATAAGCCTAATGAATCAGAGCTCAGGCAATTCAAAATGAGATCATGTACATAAATGCCTGTAAATATTCAACATCATTTACAAAGCGTAATTTTGGGAGACTTCATCACCATCTCTGTTCCTTGTATAACAAATCCCTAACCAGTCTCTGTGTTTTGAGTGCTGCTATGGTTTTAGGTATAGGTTTTTCCCTGCCCGGTTGTCCTTTCTAGCTTGGACATTTGGTTCTGCTTCTCCTGAAGGCCTCCAGATCCCAGGCTGCTAGCTCTGCTGATTGCACAGAGCCTGGCTTAGCTTCTCTTTTCATCCGCGGCCACGGTCAATTCTCCCACTCACCCAAACAACCAATTCCTTCCTCCTTTATATTGTTCTCATCAAGATCTGCCTTTCCTCTGGTAAAGGAAATTCCTATATCCAGCCTCCTCTTTAATACGCAACCTTTTTTTCTCCACCAGCCTGCTTTGCTTTGTCCCAGCCTGCCATAGTCTCTTGTCCTTCAACCCCATTCTCTGTCTCCTTGGTCTCAAGTACTTCTTAATTATCTTTTTTTGTACATAGTAGGTGGAGGCACAACACAACAAATACAAGCCGTGAAAACCACTGGGAGAAAAGCAGAAAGAAGGCCAGTGAAAGGAGAAATAATCACAGGTGAGTGATGCCAAGTTACACAAGGTTAAAAAGACATAAATTGGGTTGACTGAAGAGCAATTACTTAAAAAAGAAGTGGAGGAATGGTGAAAGGGAAGTGCAGCAACCTGAAATAAAAGAGGAACCAAGGTTAAAGGAAAGAACAAACCTGAGCACAAAACCAGTGAACTCATCATGCCAGGGAGCAGCATCTTTTCATTCTGTGGTCGTAGCTACTGAGTGAGCAGGGCCCAGGTCTCTACAAGTTCTTTCCAGGGCTCCCTATAAAATACATACCATATTACAAAAGGAAGATCATAGAATCATAGAATCATTGAGATTGGAAAAGACCTCTAAGATCATCAAGTCCAACTGTCAACCCAACACTACCATGACCACTAAACCATAATGGTCACATGACCATGTCAAATGACCACATGCACAAACCAGCAACTGTTAGAGGACTCTGAAGAGAAGTGTGGCTCTTCCACCCTGCTCTCTGCTCCCAGTGCTGCATAGTTCTGCTCTGTTGACGGGTCAAGTTGGGAAAAGGATGTGGCAGGACAATGGGCCTTTCACTAGCTGTTATCAAGGATATTTTTAGCCCATTAAAACAAAAGCACATTGGTGGGGAGTTGATGCTTGTAGGTTTGCGTACCTGCCAATATGACGCCCAGTTTCTTTAATGCAAAAACAACAAACAGCTTTCGCTTCTCTGCTGAGCTGGAAGCAGCACTGAAGGGCAAAACAGTATTTCCCTTCCAGTTTTCTTCTGAGTTTGACTGCTTTTCAGCTACTTTCTTACAATCTACTTCATTAAAGACTGGAAGCGGAAGCAGGGTGTTCTTCCAAACACAGTCTGATCTGGAGCAGGAATCTTCACTTCCAGTATATATCTGCAACAATTTTCCATCTGATTTTGCATTCTGCTCATTTAAATGAAGCACCTTCCCCTGCTGCCAGCCACCCAGTATACATCTTACCCCATTTCACTATCCTGAGTAAATTTTCGAGCACATGGAGTCACTCAGGTTTTCATCAGTGATGTGCATGGTAGAGGGGGTTTAGTACCCTCAGGGAGATGTTCCTCAACACCTCTTCAGTAGTGCCATCACCTAGGAAGAACCTCTTTTAAGTCAGCTAACGTGCTCAGAGAGCCCATACCAGCTGCAAGTTCAGTAAGCGCAGCTGAATCTGTCTAGGCTTCGTACATGAGAACATAAGTAACCAGAGCAGGTTGTTTAATGGTCTGCAAACCTTTGCAACAAGCCATAGCTTCAAACGAGTGCTACAGAGTTGTGGTATTTGGTGGAAGAGAGGGGCTGTCACATATGAGACTACATGAAATAAAGGCAGTTAGAAACCTTTGCCAAACTGGTGTTAAATGGGATTAAAATAAAAAACTATATGTGGAAAAGAGGTGATTTGGAACCAAGTCCTGGCTCCCAAATTAAATTCCTGTGTTCTGATAATAATTTTCCTGGTGTATAACAGATTTTGTGTAGTGGTGGCATGACTGTGTAGTTCACCAAACCACATTGTTTTTATCAAACATACAAAAGGAACAGCAAAAACCCCTCCCACTGATGTTAGAACAGCTATTTGCTAGATAGCTGCTTGTGAAAGCTTGAGAAATCTGGGAAAAGCCACATCACATTCAGCCTTTAATTTTAGCAGGGACTTGCATCATCCAGAAAGAACTGGTCAACAGTGTCTTCCCTTTTCTTAGTAACTATCCCTGTGGAGCAGATCAAAAGGGAAAACCTGTATCTGTAATTAATGCTGGGCTTTATCCAACTTTGTTTAGGGTATTAGCTGGTTCACAGTGAATTGGAATATTCATTTACTCAAGATAAGGAAATAGGCAGCTAAAAGTGGAAAATGGAAAGGAAAAACAGAAGCAGGGGCAGAAAACAAGAAAAAAAATACTTCATGCAGTAGGACAACAATATATCTTATTAACACCATTATAATTTAGTTGCATGACACAGGAATATTAGCGTATTGCGGTTTTTTCTCCTATGGATTGAATTTCTAAAGGACAATATTTAGCAGAGGATCATGTTCAACTGGAAGCCCAAGAAAGCAATGTAGTGTAAGATACAGTTGAGTTTATTCTCTGAAGGTAGGCTGTCTTGCTCAGGGATCTCCTGAGGCCTGACAATCATTGCAGAACAAGACACTCATCAAAGCCTGAGGAGGTGCTTTAGTGCAACAGGTACAGTTTCTGGGACAGACAGCATCCATCATGCCGTCACAGACCTCGATGGTCACATATTCATAAGAGCCAGGGTGCCAAAATCAGTCATCAGTCCAAACTCAAAATGAAGGTTATTATGTTTTCTTTATTTTGTTCCACCTGCAATTTCAAAAGACAGACTATTATTTGCAACCCCACCTAAATTACTACTGCAAGTTAGGAGGAGCTCTGGACATCTCCTGAGACAGCAACCTTCCTTATAATTCCTTAAACTGCAAGTACCAACAGGTGCTTGAAGATTTGAAAACTCATTCACCTGAACTACTGATGGCAGAAAATGTAAATCTAAGTGTGACCACAGATACAAAATACTTCTTAATGTATGTGTGACATTTAGGAATTAAAGAAACAAGCAGTACTATGAATATTTGTTGGACCTTCCTATAACCTTTCAGTGCTCCTAGAGAATTACTTCCTCTGCTGTCTTCTTGAAGTGCTGGGGCTTGAGTTGTGGGCCCCAAGTTGGAGTTGACCTGTGAATGAGTCACAACCTAGTAGAATGTTTTGGTTTTCCTATTGGCTTCATGTTCCAGAGGCAGAACCTGGCCCACCTGTGTCTCTGTGGCTCCACCCTCACCCAGGTGGTTGTGGTTGAGGTGGTGGGTGAGGCCAAGGCTATTTTAACCAGGAGCCAAGCAGTTGGAAGAGTTTCCTGTTGGGTATGGTTTCTGTTGTGGCTGGTTGCATCTTGCTGAGCTCTCTTAGTGGTGTCCTTCCATGTGAAGGGCCAGTGAGGGAGCCATCTCTGTCTGTTGTGTCCAGTAGGCAATGCTGGCACCACAGTGGGCAGTGGAGGAGCTGGGCCTACAGGAACCTATGGCAGGACTTCTGAAAGAAGACTTCTGAGGGGATGTTGGTGAGTTCAGTGTTGGCCTGTGTGATCAGGGAACTGATGGTAGCATAAAATGATGATGGCTGAACCAGCACAACACTTCTGGACCTCTTGGTGATCAAACCTGACTTCACTAAAATCCCTGGGAACTTTTTTGAAGTAGGAGGCCATATGCTGCAAGATTGTGGGTCCAGCAGAGCCTTCTACACCTCTCGGGGCTGGAAGGGTTCATGTAAGCTTTTCACTCTGCTCTGTTGAACCCAGATATAAGTTCATTCTGCTCCCAGATGGTCAGACATGAGCCAACTCCAAACCAGTAATGGCATTATAGTACCACTGATGCTGGCTTAACAAGCTGGACATATTTGTTCAAGTACTGTGGAACACATTTTGGAGCAGAGTTGGCTCTCTTCCAGCCTGTTTTAGAACTGGATGTGGTGACATAGGTCAGTCTGTTGGACCGTAGTCCACGTTGAGAAACTGTCAGGGAAGAGAAGGTTGTTACACTTTGTTGAATCACTGTCTGAACTGCTATATGATTTATGAGAGCTGCCCACCCATACAAAAGTGGAGCTAATGAGATTGCCAAGAAATCACTGCTATTGAGTGTACAGCCAAAAAAGCTCATGAGCATGGCCCTTAAAATAGCAAAACTGGGGGGAAAAAAAATCCCTTTAAAGTTATTTTCATAACCTTCTCTTATTATTTTTTTAATTACATCTTTCTGTCTGGCCAGCAAAAGTGTCTGGAGTTTTTCCTAGTTTAGAGGCCCCAGTGCTCCACTGTGGGCCTCCAAAAGAAGCACAAAGGTCAAGAAAACCTCAACTGATCATTTAAGAGAGTGGAAAATACTTTCTAGGAGTTGACAATCGATGTTACTGAAATAATTGCCAATACCTGTTGACTCTATTCTCTGGCACTCTTTGGCCACTGATGGGACTACCTATCACAAGAGGTCTTGATCTAGCCAGAGGAAAGGACAGACAATCCATAGCTTGTAGAATTGTCATACCTGAAGCTGATTCAAGCTAGCATTTTGGATCATGTCTACATTTTTTCATCAATCATTGCTTTTCAAAAGGGCCATATTTACTGAGTGGTGTCTTCACTGTATTGATGACCCATGCCTAGGAAACCGGATATGGATTTTCATAAGACTTTAAAGGAGTTAAATGCTCAAATCTCATAAAAAATAATGAGATCAAGCACCTAAGTCCTATCCATGCCTTAAAAAATTTGAGTCTAAGACACCAGCGACACCATGTTTGCTTAGCGTGCTGGTAGGTCAGCAAAAGATCAAAATGATAGTGTGTCCCTAAAAGATTGGAGCTCTAGCATTAAGAAAACCTGTTAGAAGTCATAGCTCTAAGCTCAGGTCAGACAGCACAAGGAACAGTAGAGTAATTCATCATTTGGCAAACTTCAGTTCTGCATCAAGCTTTTCTAAGGGACAAGGGGCCTCCAGTTAACTTTAAACTGTTTGTGGAATGATGTTTCTTCAAAAATGAGTATTTTAATCAGTTTTCAGTGCTGAATTATAGTATTTGCAAATTTGTTTGTGCACTACTTCCAGACTTTTCAATAAAGCTGCATTCAAATCCTTCTCTTCATAGACCACTTTGCAACCAGAATGTAGCAAAGATTGTTGTGCAGGAAGGGATGACCAGTCTCTGGAGCACCTTGTGAGATTGGTCAGCATCATGTGTGCTTCAGTGAAACTGGGAAGTCGTGAGTATGCCGGGAATAGGGACTCTCAAACCTTGTAGGCAATAAAGACCTGTGGGTTCTTCATCCCAGTGAGTAAGGGAAGTTATGCAAGTAGTTCTACAGACTGGAAGATTTTCCAGTAGTGCAAGGTGACTGCGCTATCAGCTGTGGGAGTTCGTGTACCATGAAACTCTGTACTTTGAGGTAGGTGACCTCAATACAGTGCTCAAGTGTTCCTGATCTAAACCAAGAGTAGGGGGCACTTCAGCAAGGAAAATGGAGGCTCATGTGGAGAGAATGCAATATAGAAAAAAAAAGGTTCTTCAAAGCACATGCTATGGCAGTCTCTGGGTATGTCCCAGCATGACCAGGTTGCTGCAGTCTTCTCTTCTGCTTTCTACAGCAGTTAATTTCTTCAGCTGCTGAAGCACTGTGGAAGAGTTGAGTACAAAGCACTGAAAGTGGCAGAAAGCACTCACAGCATAGGACAAACCAGCTGGAAACCATCATGGTGTGTGTAAGCACATGCTGGAGGTGCTGTGCTGTGGAGAAGTGTAAGAGCTATACATATGTTCCGTTAAAGCTGCCAGTTTTTAGGGCTGCTTTATTGCAAAGCCTGTATGGCTCATGTTTTCTGAGGGCTTGAAAGTGCTGGGGCCTCCAGGAGCAATGCAGGGGAAAGAAGAAGATGTCGAGGAACTTCAGCCCTCGAGCAAGTGAGAAGGAGCTGCGAGAAGAGAGAGTCTGGTTTTCAGTAGGGAGGATATGGACCTTTGTTGGTTTTTTTACTGATTCTGCTGCATACCCCTTCAGAACTTGGCAAGAGCCCACAGCCTTTCTGAACACATTTGTATTTTTCATAGCTCAAGACTGTGAAACCCAGAGAGGAGAGAGACATGAGGTTTCGGCAGCCCATCCTAGAGAGGAGGCTATACAGTGAGAAGAGCACATCCTAACTTCCAGATCTGCTTCTTATCACCCTCTTAAACTTCTGGCCTTCAATGCCTGAATTGCAATGACTTTATTGGAAAATTCTGCATTTGACAGCTTGTGATAATACAAAAGCCATCCTCTGACTGGCTCCTTCTTACAGAAACACCATTCAGAAATATGGAGGGAGGTGTTTACAGCAACAGATATCCTTAGTTTATAACACTGTGAGTGATTGCAAAACTTAGGACTGACTTTTCAAACCCGTTTAAGTTCTCAAGTGATTGTAACACAGTTAATACATCCTTCACAGAAAACGTGCACAGAAATAAGGAAATGAATGCTTAAACACATAATAAATCTTTTGCTCTCCACAGAATAAATACACTGTGCTTATCAGGTATAAATCATGGCCTATTTCTTCATAATCGTTACCATAAATCTGCCTCAGTTATTGTATACATTTTACTATCTGTGTATTTACTTTTGAAGAATACTACTGTAAATTTCCAAAAGATAAAGGGATTTTTTAAATAGATATTTACAAGTTACTAGTTCTGGGTGATAATAGCAGGAGTACTGTTGGAAAGGAAGGTAAATAACGACAATTTAAATATGCAACTAGAGTTGCACCTGGGAAACAGAACATTGATATTGCATTTAGAACTTTTTTTAAAAAAAATTATATATATATATAGAGAGAGAGAGTTTATTGAAGAAAGAATGTAAAATTTGGGGGGCACAATTGAAACAATTGTGTTATGTAGAAATATACCTTTCATTATGATTTAAATAGGAATGATGTGTTTTTCTCAATGTGTTGGATGTGCAGGATCTAGGACATGTAACTACCTGTTACTTTGCTTTTAGGGATGCAGTGGTTGTTGGTGCTGTGGTAGCTCTCTAGCTGTAGTACTTACAAAGCCCACTTTGCTGTAATGCGAGCTCCACGCCCCGAGGAGAAGCTGTTGGGCTGTCCATGTGGATTTCAAGAAGGGTTTTGACTCTGTGAATCAAGGTAATTTGTTGATAGTCCCATAAATTTGATGAACTAACAAGTCCTCTTATGGAGAGTGTTTTCATTCAATAATATTTTTAGAAATGTTTTGTGGTTACAAACAGAGTTAAGTGAAAGGGTGTATTGGCCCTGGTGTTACTGAGAATGCTATTTGCTAAACTACCAATGAGCACTAAGGATGCTGACAGTGCCATTTAAACATGATATTGTGAAGATAGAAGAGTCCTTATCATGAAGAAGTTATGTGCAAAGAGAAAGATAAGAGGAAACCATGTATGACTTGTCATTTGCAAACAGTTGTTTTTAGTTAGCTCCTGCTCGTAATGATAATCATTTGCACATTAATTGCTTCCAATGTCTTACAATGCATTTGGATTTATGTTCATTCTGGAAAAAAGTCAGAAGTTGTGTTTCAACCAGGACCATCTGGTTTACTGTGGATGTTTAAACTTTGTGTGCAAAAGCAATTGAAGAAATTCACTGAAGAAAAATCTGTCCAGGAGTATTAAATGTAAAGATACCACATCGCTCTGTATTGCTTCCCTCCAGCTCCTTCTAAGCTGGTACAGCATATAAGGACACACCACTATATGTTCAGTCTCTTCTTGTATTCTACCTCAAGGTCATGCTATTGGCCATTCACAGAGGCTGGATACTGAACTAGGGGGCTTTTTTATCAGATTCTGTATAATGTTATTATTATGCTCTTCAGACCAGAAATCACACTTGTGATTTGAGGTGCATCTCAATTTTACTGTTGGTTTCAAGGTTTTTTTTACCTTAAATGTGTTGGGGTTTTTTTGAGATGGCATAGTGCTGATAGCATTAAAAGAATTATGGGCAGGGAAGCAGAGCATTTGGCAAGTTACAGTGCCATCTATAGAAGGAACACAGCACCAGCCTGCAAACAGGTCTCATCGCCTTCAGAAACCTTATTTTGTACCTTCAACAACCAGGTCACTATTTTAGCCATCAGCTGGAACTAAACGTTAAATCCAACAGAAAACTCTGGGCACTGCACTGAATCTTTAGGTGCTACTGAAATTCTCAGAAGACTTGTTCAGCTTTCCCCCTTAGTTCCCTCAGACCATATTTTTTTCTGCCAGTGTTGTCCTAGTCTTGCATTTGTTTTTTTCTTGTGGGCCTCCATCTCCTGGTAACACAGAGCTGCTTGGTGGTCTCAGGCCAGGGGATTCTTAAACTTGGCCTTCCCCTTGCCAAGGAGGGCTAGTAAAGGTACATAGGTGAGGCTTTGCACAAGATAGAACTGAGCAAAGTCTTAGAATTCTCACTGTACATGCCCAGTTATCATCAAGTGACAAAGGCTCTGACTGGGAGGACTCGGGTCTACCTTCAGCTCCCTATTGTACCTGCAGCTGATAAGTCTGTGTTTTAGGAGCTGGTGACCACCAGCAGAACGTTACAGTGTACAGTGAGTTGTACAGCTCTCGGAATTACGGTTTGTGTAAAGAAACTGGGTATACCTTAAGTTGAGCTGTTGACTTCATAATGAGGAGTTAGAAATTTCTGTGGAAGAGTGAGAGTCGAGTGATTATTTTGTTGCTTACAAAGTGGAGGACCACTGCAGGAAGAAAGAGAGAAAACCATTCACTATGAAGTGTCAAATGTATGTAGTTATGTAGTTAGTTATGATGAAGCCCTCTATGTTTAAGTTTGTTTTGGCAGCAAGAGCAGGAGAAAAAGCCTAGCCAGAGAAGGGACATAACTCAAGGCTCTCTGCCATGTCTCTTCTTTTTCACTCATTTGAAAGGGCACCTAATATTAGGAGAATATTCATGGTAAGTGTATTAAGCAAAGATAAACACTTCCTTCTTGCCATCACAAAATGTTTAACTCCTTTTGGAGTAAACCTATGCCTAAGCTCAGTATTTCCCACCAGCTATTTTAAGCAATGCCCCACTCAGCTTGTTGATTTCTGTGCCCCTCAGCCATAAGCCCCTCATTTCTCCCACTGGTTTTGTAGGGGATCACGCTGCCTAACTGAAGGCTGAGGTTTCCCTGAGTGACAGAGTGTGTTGGAGCTGGGCTTTGCTCTGTGTGGTTTGCTCAAAAAAGCTGGTGGCAGAGCAGGGCATTTAGTGTAATGCTCTGGTGACCTAGCCTGACTGTCCTGCTTTTTTCTATCCGGTGGCTGCGACACTGTGGCTTATCACTAAGCATCCTCATTGATTTAGGCAATAATGGCTTTGGTTTGGAAACTCTCCCCCTGCCTCTTAGAAGTCTGTAGATTTTGGTTAGGTAAGTAAAAGACGACCCAGGGTCTAATGTGGTCCCATGTAACATCACTGGGCATTTTGCCACCAACTTCAACAGGTTTAGGAGTTGGTTTATAACCCTGAAGAAACTGGATGAATTATTCTTAAGCTAAATGAAATGAATTCTTAACTCCAGTTACTTTTATACCGTCTTCTTGCCCAAACTTTATTCAGACCCTGATTCTGGAGGATGTAAGATTGAAAAAAACAGCTTCACTGTGCAGCTGAATTTCTTGTGGCTACCTACAGCAATGTGCTTCTATTTTCAACACTGGCAAAAATCTACTTGCAAAACAACTCTGTCTTATTTCTTTTGTTTTCATATTCTTAAAAATTCACAGACTTTTTTTTAAAGTAACAGTTTAAAGTCTTTCACTACCAAAACCTACTTTTTACATTTATTTGGTATTCATAGAAAATGCTGTGTTACGTTTTCAAAAGCATTAGAAATAGCTTTGGGGGAAATATTTTGAATGAGCAGGGAGAATTAAAATTTGTCTTCCAGCAGGATTAATGCTTATGATCTTAGATCAAGAAAGGTAACAAAGTCGTTATTAGATCACAGAAATCTGACTGAGATGAGAGTCTAGATGGTGCCATTCCAGAAATACAGACCTGGATTCTTTCAATGCTGACAACTTCCTTTGCCTGTCATCTGAGTAAATACTTCCTTTTTCTAAATGTCCACCAGCCTGTAGAAAGTAGCATAGTGTAAGATGATACTCCACAAGAATAAGGGCATGACAATGAGAGTCATTAGCTGTCACTGAGATGAGAGCTCCATGGAGTCTCTTGGGCAGAGGTATTCTTTGCACGATCAAGGGAAGCTGTCACCCTTCAAGGTATGGTGGGAAAGAGAGGATATCTTAGGACAAAGACCATTCTGGAAAACAATCTCCACATCATTGCGTGCCAGTTAAACTCCAGCATAGCTCACACTGTGTGGCTGCTGTGAAGGAATGCAGACATGGGTTGCTTCTGTCTGTCTGTTGTGTCTCATCTTGAAGGCTTCCCAGACCAGCACACTTACAGAGGTACTGAAACAAGCACATCTGGTCCGCAAGACATCAGCAAAACTCATTACCAGTTCAAGTACAAAATCTGTATGTTAAAATACAGTACATTGCTTTATGAAAAGACCATTCCAGACTGTGAACATTTTTCAGATTAGCTGTAGTTTTAACTGAACCATGAAATGAGAGGCCTGTCCTACTGTACTGTGGGCAGAAGTCGTATATCTGAATACCATAATCATGCATTGGCTGTAGTTTGGGAAGCCTTTTCCAATAGCCCATTCCACTAATTTCTGGTGTCCTTTCCCTTTTCAATGCAGAAAGGTGAACTGCAGTTCCCTACAAGAAATGACATGAGTTTCAGAGCATTTTCCTATATTATGGGTGATTTCTTTCTTTTCACAGCTTACAAAGTATATTCATGTTAGTATTTGCAGATGTTTCCTCCAGCTAATTATCTTATATATGCTGGACAGATTTTTAAGGGTACCACTGTGTACCCTTTTGTTACGGATTTCACTGTTCATGCTTTATTTGCAGATAAAATGTGCACAAGCATTTATTTTGCCCCAGATAAGAATGAATATAAATAAATAAACAAGCAGGTGTTGAAAGCCCTTTCTAGTTCCTGCGTCTGTGTTTCCCTCCTGAAACAGAAGTCATTCTGAAAGCTTCATTGAAAGCTTGCTTTGAAAATGAGTATTTTTGCAGACTGCTGACTGCGGTACTACATTTACTAAAGAGATGCAGTCACACAATGGTTTGCTTCTGTATTATCTAGGTCACGGGCCAGAATTCTCCTGGGTGCAAACATTTTCTATTAAGCTGAATATGTTGGTGCACAGTGGAGCTATTTTCCTTTTTAAAGCTGGTCCTAAATGGGAGTGCTGAGTGTTATGCCTGGTTTAACTATTTTTGACTCCATGTACAGTTAAGAGGTGAAGCCCTCACCCCGAGGGGCTGGTCATTCGCTCTGCTGTGGCCAAGCATTAACCTGGTGTAGAAGTTCCTTAATTTATGCTCCCCACCCCATACATTCCCACTGTTGATTTTATTAAGTGACTTTGGCAGTGTTGTAGGGGGATACCTGGAGGGGTTGCTTGCAATCATCCATAAAGAAGAGTAGTCAAGGCCAGTCTCTCCACATCAAGTTTAGGCACTAAGAGCCTAAACATAAAACCTAGAAATGTAAAACCTAGAATTTAAAACCTAGCCTACTGCAGTAGTCAGTGTATGATAAACTTTCCATAAATTCAGTGCAGTAACCGATCTTTTTGTTCCTAATCCTTCTCCACTTACATGTGAATATGCTTGTAAGCAGCAGCTCTGTCTCAAGCATTTTAAAGAATTACCTTATGGGTGGTATTGGCTGCATTTAGGGTTCATGATTTCTTACCTAGCCTTAAAGTTTTAAAAATAGTTCTATATGTTATGATGGTCCGTATTTATACAATGTGAATAAGGTATGAAATCTGGTACATACATAAGAGAAAATAACAAATCTGCATCCAGTCAGTGATTTGTTCAGGACAGTGCAAGGAAACTGAAAGATAAAATATATGACTGGCTCTGGCCCTCACTGCCGCTGTATCTGCTCTTTTTTCTGGAGAGAGCCTTTTTTTTACCTGCTGGTCCATACTGTATGTATGAAGCTATTACATGGGTATAATAAGTATACCTTGGCTTGACTGCTGAAACACTGGAAGAAAAAATATTGAGATCCTGAGACATGAAGACATGAAGAATAATGGGGGACTGGATAAACTATATTCAACGTGTTATTGTTTTATTTCTTAAGAAGCTTTATAGAGCTTACTTCTTAAGAAGCTTTCCAGCAGCATTCTTATGAAAAAAACAAACAAAAAACCTGAACAGAGGGAAGTTGCTCTGTAGGTGGCCGCTGCCACTGAAAAGTCCAAAAATCTCCTGAGAATGAAGGCAGAGACAGCCCACACAGGTCTGTGTGCTTCTAATACACACAAACATTACCTATTATATTGCAGTGTGCAAATATGCTAAAAATGTATACTTTATACAAACTCATATTACTGCTACAGTGAAAAATATTTGGGAAAGCAGTTGAACTTGTAAACACTTACATTTCAGACTATAGTTACATTGTTGAGATTCACATTTTCTGCCTGGTTATAATTTATAAACACTGGATTTAGTCAGGGAAAATCTTCATACAGCTTAACTGTAATTTCCTGCAGTAAATGGAGTCTGATGAGTGAGGATATGAAATCTTGGAAAAGTTTAATCATCCTAAGGAAAGCTGTCCCACTTGATGTAGTAGAATTGGTACAATTTTGTAAGAAGGATTGGCAATTTGCTAATTCCCTGTCCAATCCAGGGTGAAAAATACCAAGTGAGGGGCTTCTGCTTGAAAGCAAACAGATTTTTGCCCTCTCAATATGATGGGATCAGGCTCTGAATCTAAGTAGATGTGGAAATACCATCAAGCGTCTAACTAAGGAAATAACTTCAGCCTATACATAACTTTAACCATGTGCTCGAGCCTAACTGAAGGCTTGATTTCAGTTGAAATCATGGGCTAACCGTGAGCTGAGGTGCTTTGCAAAATCAGACCCCAAGTATTACATAGTAATTAAAAACAAGTCTTCCTGTTGCAGCCTAGGAGCTGAATTTAGATAGTGTGTTTGAGCAGAGAACTTTTCCCTGCCCCACTTAATGTAATGGAGACTACTGCTAGAGTGATAAAATCACATTTCCTGACACGCGTATGTCAAATGTCAGTAACAAAACCAATGTTGCTGGGGAGCAAATGTTTCAGTTTTTTGAGAAGCGTTATTTCTGTCCTTTTGACAGCACCTCCCAAGGGCCCAAGTGCACTTGCAGATTCTCCTTTCAGAACCACTAGCTAAGCCTATGGGAGAAAAAACCCTCTACCTGCATAATGTTTGCTGCTGGTGGGAGAAATACCTTAAGTTTTGAACATGAAAGAGATTTTAAGCTAATTTCTTCTCATGTTTTTCTGTCAATAAGTGTGTGGTTCTTGGCTTGCAACATAGCAAGCATATTTCCTGCAGGAATCCCAGGCAGCAGTCACAGGCTCTTCTGGGATCTGCCCTACTAGAAGCCTCAGGAGTGGCAGCCGTGAGCTATACACATCCAAACTGCAGCTAAGCAGAGGATTAAACACTGTCATCTGACTGACATATATCCCTGCAGCAGCTGCAGCATACAGAGTGGCAGAAATGAAGCAACTTTTGTAAAACGTGTTGCGCAAGATCCCTGGCTGCTTAACCAGCAGTTTCTCATTGCCCTGAAACATTGCACTTTCCCAAAGAGCAACAACTTTCCTAAGCCCTCATTGCCTGATCCAGGGCCATGAACATGCATTGGACTGATTCGAACCAAACAGAGGATTTTGCTGCCTTTTATAAAAGATTTGCATGATGTTTTACAGGAAAGTTTGTCGTCACTGCTGCCTGTGCCAATCATTTCTCAAAATGCACCAGGGGCTACTTTATGACTTGTTGTAAGTGGATCATGAACATTGAAAACAGAGTCCTAAACTGTCTCATATTTAAGGGAGATCACATCCGCCTCCATATATAGCATTGGGCTGCGTCAGAAACCTCTAATTGCTGCTTTCTGAAGTAGGGAAAAATTAACCACCCAAAATCTACCCCCTTCTCTCGCTTTGTTTAGTAAGAATTGATCCTGACAAATACATTGTTTATTGACATGACTTGAGCTTCAGGTCCATTGTTCCGTTAAAGGAGAAAGAATGGTTGGTAAAGTCAGAGAAAGTATCAAGGTAGCCAAATATTGATATTATTTGCTGAACGATCTTGTTCCTTCATCAATACTTCTTCAAACCGTTCCCATAAAACCACCAGGACTGTGGCCAAAACTTTGCTGCCTGACTCTTCTGTATGTCAGAAAGCCTGAATATTGCAACCACTCTTTTTTTCTGTAATCATCTGCAATTTAAATTCATGTATACTCCTTAACTTCCCAGTGTAGCTAAACATTTTTGTGGGATAGGAAGGGGAAAAAGAGGGATAAAGTAGTGTTTCTTGAATGGTGATGCAATATAAGTCTACTGGAAAAATATCTTCAGGCATTAGAAGGGGACTCAGGGGACTATATGTCAATACAGACCCTCTTTTGCAGGCAGACATGAGTTCACCCAACTGTTCTCCAAGTCAGTCAAGTTGAGGTTAGCTTAACATTGAGCTTTAGCTAATAAGCCATGTTAAGGGGTAGGGTATATTAACTTGGGCCCAAAGCCAAAGTAGAGTAAATATAAAACTCTGCCTGCAAAAAAAAAAAAAACAAACCCAACCAAACCACCTGTAGTTATAAAGTCAGTTTTAATTCCAACTGAGCCATCAATTTCAAGCATCACCTTAGGCAAATCACTGAATGCATGTCTCGGTTCCTTACTTGCGAAGCGGGGATAGTAAACCTGCATTTCTCCCCCTCTCCACACATTGAGTGGAAACTGTTCTGGCAAGATGTTAACATGCACACACATACAAAGACTTGAAAAGAAAATGCAATTCAGTCTGGCTACGGCACTGTAAGTAATAATACCCCTCAGTATGGTATTGAGTGCTTTTAAGCAATGGAATTGACTGTCTTGTTTTTTATGGTAGTCTGCTTGAAATGCTAAACCTACTGAAATACCTTCGCCCAGTCTTGTTCCTCCAATGTCGTGCAGATCTCCCCACTTTTTATATCTTGCTGCAGGCCTTGCAATATCACCTAACCACATCTGAAACTCATCTAAGCAAAAAGTACATAAGAAATTTTCAAATCAGTTTCATGTAGTTCATTAGTTGTGTATTGGGCTTCATCTAGAACTACATTTCTGATGCACGGCAATTCTTTAAGGGGCTGGGAAACTTCATTAAACTGTCTTATGTTGTTCATGGTACTGCTGGAAAAATGACAAGTGGAAAATGGGCAGGAATTCTCTCTTTTCCCCATTTTCCCTATCATTCTCTGCTCCTTTTCCTACATGTCCTTCCCAGTAGGGTTTCCTGTCACCCTTAGGGATGTTATACACATCCTCACGGAGGACTCCTCATACTTCTGCTTCTGATTCATTGACTGTAGAAGAGCTCCCTGAGATCTTCCCCTGGCCTTGGCTTTCCTCAGTTCTTTGTGAAGCAACAACCCTCCCATCGGTTACAAAACCTGTGCCTCCTCCTAGATGCATGAGCTGCTGTTCCTGAAGCCATTCCTGTCCTTCCACCCCAGCCAGAGCAGAAAAGCAGCAGCATCAGCCTCCAGCTCTTCCTGGGGGAACAGCTCCCCCACCCACGCCACCGAGAGGAGACTCATCATATAGCTCCTCCTCAAGGAGCACAGCACTCAGTTCCCAAGGCTGGAGCAACACTGATCACTGTTCCAATTTTTCATACTCTAATGGGTAACCTGGAGCTCTTTAACAGAAGTTGGTTGCTAAGTCCTGGTTCCTTACAAACTTCCAAGGACGGAGATGCTCCCATTTCTCTGATTACTTATTCCAGCACTGCACTACCTTCCCAGTCAAGAACTACTCTTCTAGTTTCTGAATGTCCCAAACTGAACCTTTCAAGCTGCAATTTGTGGTTACTGCCCTTTGATATACCATCTGCTATTACCAAGAAAAAAATTGGCTTTGTCATATTTGCAATTGCCCTTGAAGTAGTTGTAGGCTACAATTAGACCCATTCCTTAGTCTCCTCCATGACAGACTATATATACCCAGCTCCACCAATCTCTCCTTGTAGGCCACATCACAGAATCACAGAATCATCTAGGTTGGAAAAGACCTTCAAGATCACCTAGTCCAACCACAACCCTGTTCTACCAAGTCAGCTGCTAAACCATGTCCCTAAGCACCACATCTACATGGCTTTTAAACACATCCAGGGATGGAGATTTAACCACTTCTCTGGGCAGCCTTTTCCAGTGCCTGACAACCCTTTCAGCAAAAAAAAATTTCCTAATGTCCAACCTAAACCTCCCCAGGCGCAACTTGAGGCTGTTTCCTCTTGTCCTATCAGTTTTTCATTGTGGGAAGAGACCAGCACCCACCTCTTTATAAGCTCCTTTAAGGTAGTTGTAGAGAGCAATAAGGTCTCCCCTCAGCCTTCTCTTCTTCAGACTGAATAACCCCAGTTCCCTCAGCCATTTTTCATAAGACTTGTCCTCCAGGCCCTTCGCCAGCTTCGTTGCCCTTCTCTGGACCCACTCCAGCACCTCAATGTCTTTCTTGTAGTGAGATGCCCAAAACTGAACTCAGTGTTTGAGGTGTGGCCTCACCAGTGCCAAGTACAGGGGAACAATTGCTTCCCTAGTCCTGCTGGCCGCACTATTTCTGCTACAAGCCAGGATGCTGTTGACCTTCTTGGCCATCTGGGCACACTGCTGGCTCATATTCAGCCACCTGTCCACCAGAACCCCTAGGTCCCTTTGTGCCGAACAACTTTCCAGCCATGCTTCCCCAGGCCTGTAGTGTTGCATGGTGTTGTTGTAGCTCAAGTGCAGGACTTGGTACTTGGACTTGTTAGACATCATACAATTTACCTTGGCCCATCAATCCAGCCTGTCCAGGTCCCTCTGTAAAGCCTCCCTACCCTCAAGCAGATCAGCACTCCCACCCAACTTCATGTCATCCACACATGCTCCATGCCTCTGCCTGCCTCAGTAGCCTTCTGCTGCATCCTCTCCAGATTCCTCCACATCCCTTTTAGATTGGGGGGATGCAGAACTGAACATCCTATTCCAGGTGCAGCCTCACCAGTGCCAGCGATGGATAATAACTTCCCTCCATCTGCTGGCCTTGCTCCTCCCAGTGTAACTCCCAACACAGCATGCAATTTGCTTTACTCACAAGAAGAGCACGTAACACATGGGTTTGTATTCAATTTGGCACCTGCTGTAACCCCTAGGGCCTGTCAAGCAGGGCTGCAACTCGGCCCATCACCTCCCAGCCTGTGCAGACACATGCAGTGGCTCCAGTCAGGTGCCAAGCCCTGCACCTCGCTGTGGTAACTCTGTGAGGTTTCTCCTAGCCCCATCTTCTCATTTATTGAGGTCCCTTGGGTGTGAAGCATTTGGAATGTCAACCACTCCCTGTAACTTACTATCACCCCATGCAACAATTTAAAACAACAAATTATGAGTGATATTTTCATTCCTTTGGTCACAAAGGAATTTTAATGCTGTTCCTCAGCTTGTGGCTGCACTTTTCCCAGTTCTTGTTTGCTTCCATTTGGTCCACAGTCTCGCTGAGCTGCAGCCCTGTCATCAGCCTCTTCTTGGCTGTCAACAGCACCAGGAGAGGGATCCTGTGACTACGAGGTTTATTGCCAGTCTCTTGTTTTCTCCCTACACCCAGCGCACAGGCTGGTAGGACTGGCCACTAGAGCTCTCTGATGCCTTTGCATCAGAAGCAGAAGATACTAGTATGTCTAGTTCCCTTTTTCAGGTAATTACTTCTCCATCATAAATATTTATAGTTTGATAACCTGGTTTGTGCATCAAAAGCTGGATGCTGCTGGAGTTATTCCCAAAGATTCAAAAAAAAGAATCCTATTTAGCGTGGAAAGAGTAGCGCACATATTGTAGAGAGCTATAGACTGGACAAAGAGGTGGTGTGGTGCTGTATCAGCTGCAAATAAACTATGGGCCTAAGCTAAAGGCTATTGAAAAGTGTAAGAGGCTTTGGACATTACATCATGCCCAAGTTAACTTTTGACTAAATTAAGGATTGGATATTTGGCTCTGAAAGCAGAAGTGTGCTTAAGCGTGTGAGTGGTCCCACTGAAAGCAGCAGGACCGCCTGTGGACTTAACATTACATACACAGCTGAATAAAATTGTGCCTGGATCTGTTTGACAATTAGTGGCTCCTAAATCAGACTTGTTAAGTTTCCCAATGCTGCCACCTACAGAACAGGTTAACTTCAGCTTTCAACGCTGCAGAGAAGAAAACTGTTAAGAAAATAGATTGTGCAGAGTCAACCCTGGATACGGTTCTAAATTAGCAATGTCTGAGTCCAAGCAGAAGTGCCTGAAATCCTACCTGAGCTTCTTTCAAATATTTCTGAGGGTAGTTCTATATATTAACTGTTAAAAGTCCACCTCTGGAAGGCTGCACAAAAATGGCAGGAACCTGTTAATTCAAATTAAATCATTTGCTCAACAGACTCCTCACATACCTGGAGGAGCAGCAGTGGCAAGAGCCACTCACAGGTTTATTTCAGAGAGGACATAAAACACAGAACAGGCTTCACAAGCTCCTGCCATTCTCAGTAATTGTCATAGTGAAAATGTAGGGATAAATTCAGGAAAAACATGTAGGGGTTTAGAGGAGAAATTAAGAGGGTCAAAAGAGCTGAATTAAGGAGGATGCAGAGGAAATCAAGGAAAGGTAACAGTTCCATATGGAACTACGGATTTAAGATAAAAATACAAAGATGAGAAAACAAGGAGAGACAAGAAACAAAATGAGCCTCACTTCAGATAGGATGTGACCAACAGAAAACACTAAATTACCAAGAGAGCATCTTTTCATGAAAGCAGTGTTTTGATACATAGTACTCTAAAAAAGCCTACAGACACTTACGCCTCTTGGGCTAAACAGTTCTGCTCAAGTGGGAAACAAGTCAGTCAAAAAGGCTCTTGCAGTGCATCGAGGACAACTTCTTAATCCAGGTGGTGGAGGAATCAACGAGAAGAGGTGCGCTGCTGGACTTTGTATTAACGAATAAAGAAGGACTAGTTGGGGACATTAAGGTTGGGAACAGCCTTGGCGACAGTGATCATGATATGGTGGAGTTCAGTATTTTGCAAGGTAGAAGTAGGGCAATAAGTAGGATTACAACCCTGGACTTCCGCAGGGCTAACTTTGTACTCTTCAAAGATCTACTTGCAGGAATCCCATGGGCTAAGACTCTGGAGGGTAAAGGAGCCCAAGAAAGTTGGTCAATTTTTAAATACCACTTCCTCCAAGCCCAAGATAGGTGCGTTCCCTTGAGTAAAAAATCGGGTAGACGTGCTAGGAGACCTGCATGGATGAGCAAGGAGCTTCTGAAGGAAATCTCATGGAAGAAAGAAATTTACAGTTCGTAGAAGAAGGGACTTGTTACTTGGGAGAAGTGTAGGGAAGCTGTCAGGACGTGTAGGAAGGCAACAAGAAAGGCCAAAGCCCTCTTAGAACTAAAACTGGCGAAGGAAGTAAAAGGAAACAAAAAGGGCTTCTTCAAATCTATCAGTAGCAAAAGGAAGAACAGGGGAAGTGTGGGCCCTCTGCTGAATGAGGTGGCAGCCCTGATAACCGAGGATGCAGAGAAGGCAGAGTTGCTGAATACCTTCTGTGCTTCGGTCTTTAATCCGAAGACCAGCCCCTGTGAATTCCAGACCCTGGATGTAAGAGAGGAAGCCTGGAGGAGGGAAGACTCTCCACTAGTCAGTGAAGACTGGGTTAGGGATCAGTTACGAAAATTGAATACACACAAGTCCATGGGCCCTGATGAGATGCACCCAAGAGCGTTGAGAGAACTGGCTGACGTCATTGCTCTACCACTCTCCATAATTTTCGCAAGGTCGTGGCAAACAGGAGAGGTGCCTGAGGACTGGAGGAAAGCCAATGTCACTCCAGTCTTCAAAAAGGGCAAGAAGGAAGATTCAGCAAACTACAGACCAGTCAGCCTCACCTCCATCCCTGGAAAAATGATAGAAAGGCTCATTCTGGAGGTCATCTCTAAGCACATGGAAGACAAGAAGGTTATCAGGAGTAGTCAGCATGGATTTACCAAGGGGAAATCATGCTTGACTAACCTGATAGCATTCTACGATGTGGTGACTGAATGGGTAGATGCAGGGAGACCAGTGGATGTAATCTGTCTTGACCTTAGCAAGGCGTTTGACACAGTTTCCCATAACATCCTCGTGAGCAAGCTCAGGAAGCGTGAGGTAGAAGAACAGATGGTGAGATGGATTAAGAACTGGCTACATGATAGAGCCCAAAGTGTAACCTATGTAACCTGCCCTAGATTCTATGGTCCTGCTTGGCAGGGGGGTTGGACTTGATGATCTCCAGAGGTCCCATCCAATCCCTTACATTCTGATTCTATGAAGGGGCAAAGATAAATATTCAAACATTTGCAAGTATTACCTACTAGCTGGAAAATAGGCATAAAACCCATTTATTTTGAGACTATATGCAACTAATATGACTATAAAACATTTCCCACGTTTTCTATTTATAGCTTATTAATTTATGGTTTTGACTTGGCACATACATGCTTCCATGCATCTGTGACTTTCATTCTGAATGCAGAAACACATCTGGAACAGCTGCACTGTTAGTATCACTAAAACTCCCATCTATTCAGCTTACAGACCCTCACTCATTTGAGACTTCCTTCATCTGAAGCAACTCTATCCCAGCACCTGATCTTTGCCATCCCCAGCCACATCTCTTCCTCTTTCTACCCAGGCTGTTCTAAAGCACCACTGTTTGCCAGGCCCCTGTGGTAATTCTAGCAGAGGAAAACAGCCTTGCTAGTGGTGTTAAATATCAGGGGATGGATAACATTCATTCCTTAGTTACTTTATTTATTTCCATTCTTTTAAGCTGTACCTGGGACCAGAAGATGACAAAATAAGAAAGGCCTGTCACAACCTTTCCTGTTTTCCCATGAGGCCAGAATTATTCAAATGTTGCCTTCGTAGATTCTTAACCCAGAAGCTTGAGCAAAAGAGTGAAAAAAGTTTATAAAACTGTAAAATTTAAACTTGAGTAGCACGAGAGGTTTATATTGCCAGATTAAAAAACAAGAAAAAAAGCAAACTAGAAACATTTGACTGCTGCAATCATGATCTAAACACACACAGTAGTATCTCAAAGGCACTTTCAGGTTGCTTCAGCGTTGATTGACCACCCGTGTAACTGTACACAGGCACAATTACAGCAGGTACCCTCGGCAATGGCCTTAGAGGTGTGAAAAGGGTCCCCTCTGGAATTAAAGCACACTCTTCAGGTACGACAAACAGCTGACCGGGCTCTGCTCTCTTGTGCCCCCTCCTACCATATCTGATTGTTACTGCTCCTTCCATCTTCCTGTGCTCATGCCACATGCACCACCTCTCTTCTGGGCTTTGTTGCTAAGCAGCCTGAGCTGCAGGCACGGCTCTGAGCCTGCGCTGGAGCAGGAGGCTGCAGCAGAGATGCCCCAGGAGGCCGCCCTCCACCCTGTGACAACTTCCACTAACAGGTAGAATAAGATGCTGTTGTGGGGAAACAGTGAGTGACACGTAACAGATGTTTTCTTGGCAGGTAGCTTTCACCTCCTTACTAATAGAAGCCAAAAGAGATTGATGTTCAGAATTGAAGCCCTCTGAGCTTTAGCTAATCCTCAGAATTTGAACTAAAGTGGGCTGCAACCCTCTGCTAGCTTCAGCTGTCAGGTGATTCTATGAGCAGTAACAAGGCCCAATACCAAACACCTTTAGACCACACGTGGCTTTAAGCAAAACTTGTGTTTTGAGTTACCCTTCAAAAAAGCCCAGAAGCCAGGAAGTTTGCAGCATACACAGAACACCAGTGGCCACCTAAGAACACAAGTTACCCAGCACCTTGCAGCATGGCTGAGTGGCACAGACATAATGCATTAGAAGACAGGATTGACTTAAAGGATGTTTTATCTCTTCTTACAGCTACCTGAGCCATCAGCAAGAAGCTGCAAATAACAGCAGCTAGGCTCCAGCAAGGACAGTTTCCAAAGAAAGTCACAGTTGAGGCCAAGGAATATATATTAATCTTTCTTCCGCTTGAAGATTGAAGATTCCCCTGCTATTGAAAATGCAGGTAGCGTGGGTTTCTTTTTTTAAGATAACTTTGAAACAGAGAGGTGATGTATCCCCTTTCAGGGCCTTCCTAATGCAATCACAAGTTAGTAGGTGCACACTGGCCAGTCAAGGATTGTTCAGCTTTATCAAGAACATTTCTTTTAGCTACAGGCAGGGAAAAACCTGTTCTAATACTGTCTCCTATAAGGGAACACAACACCACCAATTCAGAGGGTATTCTGTTGCTTGTAGCATTAATACAAATAGCCTTTGTTTAAGAGCAGACAACTTTAAGTTGACACTGGAGTGTTTACCACACGTCACTCCTCCCCAGCTTTAAAGATAGATGTATTCAGGGTGGTAAATTGCAGCTTAACAGTTTCAGACTTGACACTGGGAGAAGCTTTACCAGAAGGGTAGTGCAGCACTGGAACATGTTATGCAGATGATGCACCTCTCCATCCTTGGAGGCCTTCAGGACACTAGAAAAAGCAACTGTCCTGCAAACCTGAGGCTGACGTTAGCTTTTCACTCAGAGGAAAGCTTTGAAGGTCCTTTGAGAACAGAGTTTACAGAGGATGCCACACAACTCCTTTTGGAGTAAGTTACAGTGATCACTTTAGTCCATTTAGTCTTCCAGCAGAAGATTTTATTCTCATTAAGGACAAGGAAATATCAACCAACAGCTCAATCAACATGACACAGATTAAACAAGCCCCGTTAAGCATTTTCTACTTAACATGTGAAAAAAGTCTAAAGACATCTGATGTGTCCAAACCGTTCACATTAAAACTTGAGCTCATCCTTTAGCATAAGCTCAGCTGATGTTGCTCCTGTGTATAGCAAAAGGTGGAAACAATTTAAGTTACCAGAAGAGCCGTGTTTAACAAGTACTGAAGCACTGGAGTTTAAACTGCATTTACTGGTGTGCTATTAGACTGCTTTCCTTGCATCTCTTCAGAGTCTCAGGCAGACTTGCAGAAAGCCACAGCAGAAAAACGAACTTCTCCTTTTTCACGTTCTGTAAATTGTCTGCAGATCTTAGCAGAATCCTTGGGAGGTAAAAAAAAAACAAGTCATTTAGACTATCAGAACACACTTGCTGTAGAGACCAAGTCTGCAGATCCTCTCCAGATCCTACCAACTAAGTCACAAGGTCTTGTAGCACCGGCTAATAAATACACTTCACAGATACCTAGCTCTGTAGCGCTGCACCCACCTTGTTACCATGGTATAAGAAGCACCAACTTACACAGCAAGTATGCACAGACACTGAACACATGCCTCACACCCCTTCAGAAGCCTTGTTTTCAAGGAAACAAGCAGCAAGGGGGAAGTCTTACCTTCAATAGCAAGTCATCTGAGCTTGTGCCATGGTTTACAGGAAATGGCATACGCCCATCTGTGAAAGAAAGTCCTATCACGCAAGGGACTTGGTATTACTTCTGAATTAGAACTGAGCATAGTGGGCCCAAGAAACAGGTACACACAAAGACAGTAGGGAGGTCAGAACACATTGTCAATACATAGCTTCAGTGAGAAGGGGACTGAGTATTCTCAGCTCTACAGGAGATAACATGCATTACAAGAAGGCCTAGGCCTTCAGTTAAAATCCTAAAGTGACAGTACAAATAAGGTATTGGCTTTAAGAGCCTCAGTGAACAGCTTGACTAGCACCAAGTATCTAGTCTGAGCCCCTAAAGCTGCTGTACAATGTAAAGTGGGCCCAGTCCAATTGTAGAGTTCTCAGAACCTTACCCAATTCATACAGATGTCCATCCACATTGACAAACAGAATGAAGTGGAAGTTCACACTGTTGTCATCAACCTTAGGAGAAACCATTAGATACATCTGTTAGACAGAAAAAAAGCCTAGTACTGTGAACCCTACCTATGACTACAGGACAAAGGAGATGTCAACTAAGTCTGCAGTTGCTCTTCAGTTCAGCTAAGAGGTCTCTGCAAGACCTCCACAAGGTAGAGCACCAGAAATCTCAATGTATGGTCACATTTGCAGACTGGGTCTGAACCCTAATTTTCAGTCCATGTTTGAAGAAACCCCACACAAGCACTCAACCCACGAGTCACTCATTTCTTTCCCCATGAGCTGTAACAGCTATCTGCCAGACAAAAAAAAAATGGTATTGCCCCACAACTTTAACACCTTCTCCTAATATTTTACACATTCATATCTTACCCGACATTGTCCTTCTTGTGCAACCGAATTGTGAACTTCTTGTATAGCCTTAAGAGAAAGCAGACACAGGTTACTACACCCTTAAATGCTGACAGCTGTCAGCAGTTTGTGTACTTCATGTACCTTATTATTTGCAAAATGCTTAGCTCTCTCTTCAGGAGACAGATCAGCCGTTTCATCAAGAAACTTCTTCAGGGCAGACCCCTCCTCTGCACAAGATGATCAAAGATTATGTTCAGTACAGGTAAAGCATCAGTTACGGTTCAGATGCAGCTCATAGTAATCAATGCTTGTTGCACTAACTAGGAGTCACTGCATCCAGCCTGAAAGCATCTCCAGCATAAGCATATTATAACTACCACTTGAAGTAAGCTATTTATCCGGAAGCTATTAACAACAATCTACACAAATAGCCAGAGATAAAATGCTTCAGGGTACTCTGTGTGCTCGTCTGGAAACTCACTTTCAAATTGGACTTAGCTTTTCTGATTCCCCCTTGTAGACTTGGCAGAGGTCTTCAGTCCTGTTTTGAAGATACTCAAGAACGGTGCCAGCTGTAAGGATACTGAAGTATCGACCAAATGAATATGGGGAGAATAAATTGTGTCTCACTGCCTTCAAATGAACACAGTGCTTGCTTACAATAGGCTTACTTTGGCTTTTCAGAACATAAACCGTTACTGCAGTATCGTGGTGCAATGAGTGCTAGTCTTACACAAAAGATGTGCTGCATCACTTATTTCACTCAGTGTGCTATTTCAGAGAATCCTTTCAAGAGCAAAGCAAAGCTAATCCCATATAGGCTTCCATATGCTTTTTCCTTTGTATAAGGAATCCCACAGCATCCAAGGAGCTCAAGTTCTCTTGGAATAATGAATTAAGTTGTATTTTGCAGATCTCTAGTCTATGAATAATGAAGTATTTCCTGGACTCACTTTTTCAACATGAACTTGTAATCGTATTTCCTAGGATTTTCCAGCTGCTAGTTAGCTAAGCCAGTTTTACATCATTTTCTATAGGAAGAGAACCATCAAAACTATTACCTCCGCAAGAGAAGCCTACTTACATAATCTTAATCCTATACCGCTTTTCCAGCAAACAAAACATGTTTTAGACTGATTTACAGATTACCCATAGCAAGTCCATTTACAGTAGACCTAAGTAATATGAAGAATTTTGTCTCTTCAGTTGACATCAATACTCATGTCAATAGCTGCTTAGGAAGTATCTTCAAAATTACAAACAGACTTTGGCCAGTTCTACTGTGTGTCCTTTTCCTCTTGCACTGGTCACTATGATGACACCTCTGCAGCTACCAGGAGTCGAAGTACATACCGTTCTGTGATTCAGTCAGCAGGAAGACCACATGCCCCTCTCCAAGAGCTGGAGGACCCACATACCAACTAAAGCAGTACAACATGCCTTAACTTGGCTTGCATGAAAGCCCTGGGTGTCTCCGATACCCACTCAATTTTCCTGTCATTAAAAAAATGGAAATTCAGCACTTCAGAACATTCATACTCACCAAGCTTCAGTTTGTCTTTATTATTAGCAACCGCATGTATCAGACCAATTGTACCGCAGGAGTTACTGACTGTCTGCTTCAGGAAATACACCTTGGAACTGATTTCTTGGTCCTTTATTTTCTCAGTCTGTTGTTTCCTGAAGTTCTCATGCTGTAAACATGTAATTGTTTTAAGCATTTCACCACAGTGATATCTTTATATTGTGCAAACTACTAGACAAATGAATTGTGCAGGAGAATCAACACCAGGACTGGACAAAGATTTACCCAGAAACTCATCTTTCTGGCACAGGTCCAATAAAACATCGTATGTCTATACTGGATGCAGGCCAAGTCTTAATGGACTACCTGCATGACTCAGTTGTATTCAAAGGCACTGTTCGTAGCCTCTCCATCTGCTCTGTACACTGAAAATAGCTTGGGGTGGGAAATCATACAATGGATAAGCTCTTTTGTATTCTCTCAATTGTTTTGGTCCATTAAATGAGACCACTCAGCATGTCTCTGCAATCATTTGCCATTGTACCTTTCAGTTATTTCACAAACCCCTCCCCATCAGAACAATGTATAGATGAGTGTAAAACCCCTTGCTATTCAGAGGCTGTAAACCTTCATTTAAAGAACCTGTTAAATATACTTTATTCAAAGCCCATCTCCTCATCTGCTTAGCATCAATTGGGCTGAATGCACTAGTAGTAACTTAGGCCGCTCCAGATGCAATGATTCAGCACAGAACAGACCTGCCATTCCTCAGTCTGATACACTAAGCAAAGCTTAAGAGGAGTATTGGAACAAAAGGCCTTTTTTTGTTGCGCAGTTAATTTTAGTATCAGGCTATTTGGAGGCTGGGGCCAAGCACCCAGCATGTACTACCCACCGCCCCACCGGCCACCTACAGCCCCAGGGCAAGCCAAACCCACTCCCAACCATCTGATGCTTGCAGAGGTGCCACAGGCACACCCCTGCCGGCAGCCAGCACTACCCACTGTCAGCCAGCAGGCACAGCCGTTGCTGCTGACAACTGCCTGCTTCTGAGGGGCACTTGGGCCAGACACAGCCCGGCTGGCCGACCCGGGGCGACGGCAGAAACCCTGCCCGGGGCCAGCTGTCCCACAGCTCTGGGGCTGCCACAGGCTCCGGACCTCAACCCAGCCCATACAGCTCTTGCCTGCAGGGCTGCAGCCCAGCGGTCCACCCGCCACCTACCTGCTCGGTGAGAGGGAACAGCAGGAGCAGGGCGCAGGCCGGGGTCGGGACGGCGCCCAGCGCCTCCTCCTCAAAGCCCAGCACGTCCACGAAGCGCCAGCCGGGCCCCACCCCGAGGCGGGACAGCACCTGCACGGGGCACAAGGAGCGGGTGGCCCGGGCGCCACATCCTCCCCCTCCTTTCCG
>VZZY01015865.1:303472-318125 GCA_013400335.1 Eurystomus gularis
CCTGCCGTCCCCTGCCCGTCCCTGCCGTCCCCTGCCCGTCCCTGCCGTCCCCTGCCCGTCCCTGCCCGTCCCTGCCCCTCGCTCCTTCGCCCCCCGCGGCGTCGGGCAGCGCTGCGGGTGAGGGCAAGTGAGGGACATCACCGAGGGCAGCACGTTTCTCCAGCACCATCGGCCCAGCCCCAGAGCTCTCTTTATCCCGAAAGTGTCTGTCTATGTTTTTCCGCCTGAGCGCTCGCTAAGCGTTGGGCTGTGCTGTGTGTGTATTGCACCAAGTGCATCATGGTTTTGATATTCAATGTAAGCGTTAGATACTTCTTTTAAAAAATTCAGTATGATTATAAAAAAAGCGACCTGCCTGCTGATTGCACCTCTGCAGTTTGAACCTGTTCCTGAACCAGTCCAATGAAGCTGGTTATAAAATATTGGCCTTTTTATCTTTTATTCATGACCTGACAGTTTCTCCACGCGATGTCTTTGGACTAGAACATCTCTGAACAAGGAAACAAAACCAACCTATTTGAAAAACTCGAAATCACGTGGACTCCAAACAGCCTTTCAGATTTTGCTGGTAAACAGCCAGATGGGAGCCTTGTGGATAACTGAGATGCTTCACAGTTATCTTTCAAACAATGCAAATACTGAACAAAGTAGTCAGCTGAATGCCTGCAGTCGGGTTTTGAAGACTTTCTTTCTTTGGTTTTCCGCTCTGTTTCAGAATGATTTGGACCCCAGTGCAGCAAATTTTCTAAGTACCTGCCTAATTTCAAGCACATTTAAATTGATTTTAGATCTGCTGAACTGTAAGTTAGAGGAGAATCATTCACATCCCATGGTTGCACACATATGTTTTTGAACTGAAACCTATTTATCAACCTTCCTCAGTTTACAATGAACTCCTAGGGAAAAAAAGTTTACAGTCTAATCTTTGAAATATGGCCATTAAAAGTTCAAGATACATCACATTTATTCTACCTGTAACAAGAATTAGTGAAGAAAAGCCAGAATAGCAAAGAGGGGTTTGTATTTTATGGGCAAAGCTGGGATGTTTCCAGATGGGACAAAGCCTTGAGGAACCTGGTCTGATCTTGCAGCTGATCATGCTTTAAGCAGGAGGTTGGTCTAGAGACATTCTGAGAGCTGTTCCAACCTGAGGTATCCCATGATTCAGTCTATTGCAGTAAAGGGAAGAGCAGAACGTACTGTTCAAAACCAAAGATTTTCAGGGAGGGCAGGGGGAAGGTTCACAGTAAATGACCCAGGAGGTTCCATCTGAGCAGGAGGAGAAACTTCTTTGCTGTGAGGGTGGCAGAGCCTGGCCCAGGCTGCCTAGAGAGGTTGTGGGGTCTCCTTCTCTGGATATAAAGCAGAAATTTTTAATGCGGAGGGTGGTGAGAGCCTGGCCCAGGTTGCCCAGAGAGATGGTCGATGCCCCATCCCTGGAACCATTGCAGGTGAGGTTGGCTGGGGCAACCTGCTCTAGTTGCAGATGTCCCTGCTCCCTGCAGGGGGGTTGGACTAGATGACCTTTAGAGGTCCCTTCCTGTTGGTGTCGAACAAATGAGAAAATAAATGAACTTCAGGACGACTCTATGAGAGTTAAAACTGAAGACGTTTATTATCAGAAATGGCCGCGTTTTATACACTCCAAGCCTTAAGGCATGACCTCCTAGTGTTGTCCATCAGAAAGCTGCTAAAAGCAATTCGCTCAATGCTCTGTCCATATGCTTCTTTGAAGATGCTGATTGCCTAATGATTAAGCTGTGACTCCTGCTGTGTTTGCTCATCTCTTGCTAGGCTTCTGCCTAGTGGAATGTGCTGGTTGTCTCTTATCACCTTCTCTCCCTGGGACTTTTCAGCCTCAGGGCTTCCCAGGCTCTTTCAGAGATACATCATTATCTGCTCAAGGTTAAGGTCTGTCTCTGAGTCCTCAGACCAGCTGCGGACTCCCACACCTTCCCACCCAAACCACTCCGTGACAGCATCAGTTGTTTCTGTTTCTTCCCCTTATGTTTTAGCTGTAAACAGTCATTGATACCTATAAGCAAGCTAAAACTTGCCCAAAATATTTCTTCTATATATAGTATCCCCGGCTATCTTTCCTTTATGATCTTCCTGCGCTGTAAGTACAGCAAAGCAACTTGAATGAACAAGTATGATGCTAATGGTCCCCATACGTATGTAGGAGAGATGGTGTGCAGCTCCTCTGAGAGGATGGCAAAGCACACATCTAAAACACACAAAGCCTGCAAAAGAGAAGGCTAAAAATGGCAAGAAAAATCCCATTTCTGTATTGCTCAGTGGCAAATGGTGGTTTTCACTTCAGCCTGCCCTGCAGCAATGCTAGTGCTCAGATCCCTGGGTTACAGAGTCATCCCCGGGACGGCTCCTGTGTCTGGGCTGTCAGGGGGCCTGCAAACAGCAGTGCAGGTGTTGTTTCAGTCACTGCATGTCATCAGCAGCATACAGGGGCCATAGCAGGAGTGATCACTTCTGAGGGAGAATCTGACCAGTCTAGCAATATATTGATTTTAAATAAACAGTATGCATAACAAGAGAAAACTGCTAAAAATCTGCTACAGCTACACAGAGATGCCTGCCTCTGGAAAGTCATGTAAAAAGTGAGTGCTGCGTCATACCCAGTCCCCATCTATCTCCTCGCAAAGAGGAAGTCTCTGGACCATCTTTCTTTAGTGCAGGCAGATGTACCTAGCACATTTAACCCGGTACATTCCCGTTACCATAATAACATAATCTCACCTGAAAAAGTGACTGGAAATACTGGTGAACTTTCTGCACTGTCCAAATGCAATAATAGTACCTGTGTTCAACACTGTCTGTGATTAAAGCTTTTGTTCAGATGTCTAAGCTAGAAAGCAGGTACAGAAGACTCTTTGCTGTATGTATGATCTTTTGGCAGGTTTCTTTCTCTGAAATATAGTACTCAGTGGTAGTATTTACTTCTCCCCATGTTTCAGTTGAAGGTTTACACCAGGAAGAACTAGACCTACAATTAAGGACTGTTTCTGAGTTCAGAAGATCTCCTAACAAAAGTACCTATGACAAGCAGGGTAGTGAAGGAGGCAAAGCTGGCCTTAGACCACACAGAGCTCCTGAAATGGAAGCTGAGGTTGTGAAATATTATCACAGAATCACAGAGTAGTAGAGTTTGGAAGAGACCTCTGGAGATCACCTCATCCAAACCCCCTGCTGAAGCAGGGTCACCCAGAGCAGGTGACTT
Source organism: Eurystomus gularis (assembly GCA_013400335.1). NCBI lineage: Eukaryota > Metazoa > Chordata > Aves > Coraciiformes > Coraciidae > Eurystomus > Eurystomus gularis. Next base: position 306,711 of record VZZY01015865.1, read on the forward strand.
GCTTCCCAAAAGGATGCCAAATGCATTCCTGGTAATGTCCTTTATTCCCTATTTGCTGGCTCCCAAACAAACAGTTGGTGTCCATAGCTGGCTGGTGCTGCCCGGGGCAGCAGGATGCAGGTACACGGTGGTGCAGGTGCTGGAGCCAAAGGAACCCATTACTGCATGTCACCATTCTCCCGACAGTGAGCGTCAGGAATCTGTGTAAGGCAGTAGCATCCCTCTTCTCTTCTGTTGAATCATCTGACACACAGCAGTAATTCCTGTGTGTGAGTGGCCTGGCCTTCATTAGTAGATCAGAGGGATCAAGAGGGCAAACACAAATGATCGCTTTTATAGAGAGCCTGAGTCCATGAAAGCTTTGAGCAGAAGAGAGGTGTGTGCTTGTTTCTGAATCACAGCCAGGTTAATATAAGTATTTCTGTGAGGAGTCTCGGTGGCTGCAGCCCAGCGCTGTGAGGCAATGGAATTCCAGTCACTGCTCAGCACCTGGCTGTTGGCAGCTGCTCTCCAGGTCCATGGGCCTGCAGGTCTGGGCTAAATGTCTCAAATGTCAAGCAGGACTATGACTGGGAAGTGAAAGAAATTCAGAGCAGCTCAGAGCTGAGCTGGGAATGAGGGGAAACCCCCAAATCTTTCTTAATGTAAAGTTCAGAAAAGTTAGATTCTCCTATACCCATCTCCCCAAGGAGGGGATGTTTTGGCTAGATGCAATGATTAAGGACTGCTTAGGTGGAGATATGTTGAGGTGCAGACATACCGAAGGATGCGAACTCTGGGTCTGATCTGTGATGAAGCTCAGCTGGAGAGGAGTAACACTGAAGCTATGCAGATAAAAGGGTCAGGCCGATGCAAGAGGCTGCTCTGCTAAGGACTGCATTTGTGCGTGTTGAGTGCCAGCAGTGACTCTGCAACTGCTCTGAACTACAGCCAAGTCCTCCAGCACAAAAAAAACCCAACTCTACAGAATGCAACAGCTCTTCTGGAAGCCTGTAGGTGGAAGTGTTAAAGTGGTAAAATGTAGCTTTGAAGGCTCGCCTTGAGAGTCTCAGTTCTAAAGAGTGTGGCCATGGTTTTCTTGAATTCAGATCTGTCTGGCAGGATGCTTAAGATTCTTCACCTTGTTCCTCTGCAAAATTGTGTCCACCATATGGTGATGATGTCTATCAGAGGCAGAGCAATAGTATGTGTTGTTTCATGGTAGAAGTAGGACAAACACAGAGTGACTCCTTTCCCTTTCCACTAACAAAGGCAGGAGGGTCATCACTGTTGACAAGAGTGTCTTAGTTTCCAATAAAACAATACACTATTGGCTTTTACTTAATATGAAAGTTTGCAAGGCTTCTCTCAATGGATAAGGAAGACAGTATATTGCCAGCTGGGCTACTGGCATGTGTCTTCTTTCCCTCAAATGCTTTCTTTGGTGATGTTAGCAAGCCACCCTTTTTCCTTTATAGGCAGGAACAAAGCATCTTCCTAGTCTAGTCTAGTAGAGGATCATCATAGAATCATAGAATGGTTTAGATTGGGAAAGACCTTTAAGATCATTGAGTCCCACTGTTAACCTAACACTAACAAGTCCACCACTAAACCATGTCAACAACACCACTGAAGTGCCGGGGCCCGAGTTGTGGGCCCCAAGTTGGAGTTGACCTGTGAATGAGTCACAACCTAGTAGAATGTTTTGGTTTTCCTATTGGCTTCATGTTCCAGAGGCAGAACCTGGCCCACCTGTGTCTCTGTGGCTCCACCCTCACCCAGGTGGTCATTGTTGGGGTGGTGGGTGGGGCCAGGACTATTTTAACCAGGAGCCAATCAGTTGGAGGAGCTTGCTGTTAGGTGTAGCTTCTGTTGGGGCTGGTTGCATCTTGCTGAGCTCTCTTAGTGGTGTCCTTCCATGTGAAGGGCCAGTGAGGGAGCCATCTCTGTCTGTTGTGTCCAGCAGGTGATGCTGGCACCACAGTGGGCAGCAGAAGAGCTGGGCCCACAGGAACTTACAGCAGGACTTCTGAAAGAAGACTTCTGAGGGGATGTTGGTGAGTTCAGTGTTGGCCTGTGTGATCAGGCAACTGATGGCAGCATAAAATGATGATGGCTGAACCAGCACAACAGCCACATCTACAGGTCTTTTAAATACCTCCAGGGATGGTGACTCAATCACTTCCCACACCAACCTGTTCCAGTGCTTAATAATGCTTTTCATGAAGAAACTTTTCCTATGTCCAGTCTAAACATCCCCTGGTGCAACTTGAGGCCATTTCCCCTTGCCTTATTGCTTTTTACTTGGGAGAAGAGACTGACCCCCACCTCGCTACAGCCTTATTCAGGCAGCCTTATTCAGGGCCTCCTTTTCTCCAGGTTAAACAACCCAAGTTCCCTCTGCTGCTCCTTGTAAGACTTGTGCTCTAGACCCCTCACCAGGTTCATTGCCTGTCTTTGGACATGCTCCAGCACCTCAATGCCCTTCTTGTAGTAAGGGGCCCAAAACTGAACGCAGTATTTGAAGTGTGGCCTCACCAGTGCTGAGTACAGGGGCAGGATCACTTCCCTAGTCCTGCTGGCCACACTGTTTCTGATAAAAGCCAGGAAGCTATTTTTCCTTCTTCTGTCTTTGTTTTGTTAATCTATACATTCTTGGGATTAGTGCTTTTATCTAGGGAGGTAAAATACACATATCAAATAAGAGAACCTCATTTTGTGCAATGTTTTCGCATAATACATGTAATAGCTAATATAATTCTAATTTTGATGTAGCAATGAGGACTTACATCCCTACTTACATTTTTAACAGGCCCAAGAGAAAACAAGATGAGCCATGTGAATTAACCTACTGGTTGTGAGAGACATAAATAGCAGCACTTGACTCTTGCAATACACTCTTTTGTACAACACTATCCCTCTTCCTAATTGCTGTGTTGTGCCAGGCCATCCTGGGGTGACCCCAGTCTGCTTCTCCCCTGCACTCTTCAGTTGCTTCAGTCACAACTGAAATTAGCAGGCTCTATCCTCAGACTTGCCTTTGAGCATGTGTCAACCATGCATACCACCCAGAAAGCATTCACAGCCTCTCTTCTGGGACTGCTAGAATAGTTTACCATAGGTAAGCTGAGTTTCTAGTGAAACAAAATAAAAGGCCACTCCAGATTGTCTCCTGAGCACGATCCACTCTTAAGCCAGAGGACAGTTGGGGAAAAAAAGAAGAGAGAATTAATGTTGTCTTTCAGTTGAAGGGATATCAAGACAGGGACTCACTAGTGCTTTTGAGGTATTAGAGGTGCACTTCCTCAGATTTATGGAGTACTGAGGGAAAGGCTGTTGAGGTTTACGTTCAATCCACCAGACCTACAACAGGTGCTCTCTGTTAACCCCTCTTCCCCCCTGCAAATAGGGGAAGAAAAAGAGGAAAAGGGAGAGAGTCTTATGGCCCCCTCCCCTCCCAAATGGGAGAGGAAGGGAATGAGAGAGAGGCTTCCAGATTAGAAAACTAAAACAGCTTTAATGAAGCTAATAATAATAAAATATATACAAATATATACAAAACCAGTATCAAACCCAGCCTCCCCCTGATGGCAATTAGATCACTGTCACCATTGAGGCTGTAGCAGGCACCAGGAAAATCCCAGACTGGGCTCAGCAGCAGATGGGAACTGGGTTCAGGAGCTGGGCTCAGGAACACACGAATCAGGACCAAAGGCAGGGCCAAGAAGAAAGAAGGCTGAAGGGAAGGGTCCAGAAGGCAAGAAGGCCCAGTGGAAGGGTCCTGAAGGCAGACGGGAAGGATTGAGACACCCTTGTGATCCCTCGGCTTCATGCTGAATATGACGTATATGGGGTGGAATACCTTGTTGGTCAGTTTAGGGTCACCTGTCCTGGCCACTCCTCCCCGCAGGTGCAGCCTTTCACTTTCTGCACCCTCCGATGTGGTACACAAGAGTTAGCAGTGACCTTGCTCTGCACACCCCTGTCCTTGGCAGTAACTCCAAACATCAAGTGTTATCACTGCCAGAAGCAGGCACTGTCTGCAAAAACATGCTGTTAGCTTCAGAAAGTGCCGTTAGTTAGAACAGACTCAGATGAAAAGTAAAATCTCTGAACAGAATTGGTTTGGTTCTAACTCAAACCAGGACAAAGGCATGGGCCACCCCCCAAATACTTCTTTACATAGTGGTCTCCATCCTCAAGGATGAAACCTTTTCAGGGAAAGGACTGAATATACGCCCTAGGGAGCTGCTGAGGAGGGACCTAACTTCTGGAACAAGTCTGTTCTCATCTGTGGTCTCTTTATATGCTAGCATAGCTTTGGCGTTTCTTGGGGGAACGTGAGGAGCAAATGAAGACATTGGCTTGCCTGCTGTTGGATGAAGAAGTGAGAGGAAGGGCTCTGCCAGAAAGGGATAGCAAAAGCTTTTTGTCTGTTGCAAAAAAAGAGCTCTTCCTGCTTTCACGATAACAGAGGCATCTGTAGACAAAGACTCCCATGTGAAGGAGGTTTATTGTGAAATATTGTCACTCCTCCAGCAGCACAAACCATCTTGCACTATGTTCTGGAGGTCAGTTTATCTTGTTTTGAGGGAAGAGGGGATGGATAGTGATGGGGATTAACCCACATTTAAAAGGCATTCCTTCACCCTGTCTTTTTTGTGCAAATTGAGATCTTCAGCAGAATTTAAAGCGGTTGACACTTGAAATCAGTGAACAACAAAGCCACATCATAAAAAAAAATCTGTTTAGCTAACCCAGTCACAGAATCCTGAAAGATGTTCACTTTGCTCCAGACATCTGAGGTGGTCCTGTGTTCTTTGCTGTATCTTACAAGTAGTCTTCTGGGGAAAAGTTTCCATCTATTTTTTATGTACGTGTTCACTCCTACCTATATAAATTCTGAAATAAGGTGTGCTTGGCTCAGCATGTTCTCTGAAAACTCCACTTCCATAACAAAACCAAAGACTTTAGGTAGTACAAGCAACCCTGAACTCCTATGCAACAGCGACATGTACCACAATATTGACACCAGCTTCTGCTAAAGGATTGACTTCCTCACCTATATGTGCACACTCTTGAGAAGTGTGGGGATTTTGTTTTTAATTAGAGAAGTGCCCTGAAGTAAAGCCTCAGCCACAGCCAGTTTGTAAGGAGTTCAAGCATGGTTCTTCTGTTAAAGCTACTTCGCCTGGGGAGTGATGTTGGCACAGACCTTCTGCTAGTCCAGTAAAGTGAAGACAGGGCCTGAGGTCCCTGGATTGCTCTGAGATCTGCGTGCCTATTGGCGGGACTCCATGGGAAAGACATTTTCTGCATCTGAGCCAGTCCCAAACTCCCTCCTCTTCATCACTCCTAAGGCCTATGGCATATCTTCAGTTTCTAGCCGTTATATGGATATGCATGTATATATGCATGTTCCATCTGAACATGAGGAAAAACTTCCTTATTGTGAGGGTGACAGAGCACTGGAACAGGCTGCCCAGAGAGGTTACGAAGTCTCCTTCTCTGGAGATATTAAAAACCTGCCTGGATGTGGTCCTGCACAGCCTGGGGATTGGACTAGATGATCTCCAGAGGTCCCTACCAATCCCTACCATGCTGTGATTCTGTGTAAGTTTGGCGTGCAGCTCTAGCAGTGACTCAGAGCAGCACAGCTCTGCCTCTTTCTTGGTGTGACCATGGCAGATACAAAGTCTCACAGACCTAGATCTGAGCTGCTCTTGCTTCTCCACTCTGTAACAGCGTGTAGAAGCATTAAACAGATCCCTTAGTCATGCTAGCGGAATTCAGTATGTGCTTTTTAGCCTCCAGGACCTCCAAAGTCTTGCCTGTTCCAGTTCTTCTGGTAATTACAAATTAACAGTAGCTATTCACTTGTACTTACAAGACAAGGCTTTGATTTCAAAATGTGTAAGAATGACAGACTTAACCCACATTAATAACCACTTTCCAGAAGTACATCTGGCAGAACATAACCCTTTGGTTAAGTTTTAATTCTGTCACAAAGCATTTTACACGTGGTGACCACCCAGCGCATCACTAATGCAAAGCAGTTGTGTTGTACGTGCTGCTCTTACCAGCTGCAGGATGCAGGGGTCTAGCCACTCTGACACTGCTGTGGATGTCTTGGCTCAGCTAGTCTTGGCTCAACTGCAAGAAATTAACACAAAAAACACAGTGAAACAAGTCCAGTTGGGAAACATCACCCCTTCCAGGCTTGCTGTGCACCGAGCCACTCTCAGAGCCTAACTGTAGTGCGTCATGTGTGTGTGTGCAGAGGCTGGTCTCAGAGCATCAGCAGTGGGGAGAAAGGGAGGCTTTTTTTCTTTCTCCCTGCTGCAGGAATTTTTCCATGTTATACAAGGAAGAGAGTATTTCCAACCCCCCACCTGCAGAGAAATGTTTAGACAGTGTTTGTCACTGATGGAGAAACTGTTTTTGTGAAGATCCGTTTAACAAGTGCTGTTTTGAAGTGTTTAGCCAAAGCCACATGTGTGTATGGAGAACACCATTGTTTGGCCCTTGAGCCTTGTTTTAGCAGAGGTGTTTAGCTTATGAACGTGCACGCTGAAAAAAATCCCTGTGTCAGTGGACAAAAATATTTAGGTGGCGAGGGGAACTACACTATGGATCAGAAAAACAATGGGACTGTATCACATTCTGGACCTGCAAATATAAACGAAAAACGTGCCGCTCTTTCCAGTGTATGTTTAGGCAAAATTCCCATTGAGTGCATTTGCAGCCTGGGCTTTTCTAGCTGTATTTAGGACATTAGACACTGGACTTTTGTCTCTCTTGTTTTGGAGACAAAGCACTGGCCTTCTGCTGTTAGTAAACCTAGTGTTTCCAACTTTACCTGAGCTTTCTACGCCTCTTAATGTGTATTAGTGGACATGAATGTGTATAAATGCATACATAGCATATGAGTGGGTTAGCCATTCTGGCCCGAAATGTGGATTTCCTGACCGCCTGAGCAGGAGCTGTATGGCTGCTCCATCCTCGGCTGCCCCGCACGAACCAGAACTGGCAGCGCAGCACTTCCAGGGAAAGCTCCAAGGTGCGAGAGCACTAGGGCTGAAACACAGCAACTGCAGCACTGGAAAGCGTTGGCCTAAAACTTCTAAGCGGTGCTTTATTTTGTGCTGTTTGAATAACTGCCTTCTCAAAATATTTGTAGCCTCAGAGGCAAGCTGCATTGCAAAATCTCTGTGGTATTCCTATTGCTCAGCTGTAGAAAAATATTGGGTATCACACATTCCAGTGCCCATCAGAGAGCAGAGCTGTGCTTCCCATTTGAACCAGCCAAGGCAAGAAAATCTAGCTACATGTGAGCTTTCCAAGTGTAAGCTATTCTCTTTGACTACCTATAATTGCAGGCCTTGCTCTGTGGCAACTTTTGACTATTTTCGTCCATAAGAACCACATAAAACAGTAAAGGGATGTTGCTGAAAAGTCAGCTCTGAAAGCACCTACTGCCGTCTAGCAGAGAGCCTCAGCAGCAGCTGTAGCATTTAGAAACTCTGCATTAATAGCAGCTTTTTTTTTACAGTCAGCAGCTTTCCCTTGCCTGGCTGCTTCAGCTAGAAGAAAGTCCAAAATGGACAATTTTCCTGCAGTGGTCAGTTGGTACCTCCTCCTATTTAAAATATTGTGATTGTTTGCAAGCTAATACAGTCACCTTGTTCATCTCCCCCAGAACTTGTCTGTAATGATAAAAAAAATGGAGCTGCCCCTGTCTGGATGAGTGGGTGGGCTGGGTAAGTGCATCACGTAATCAAGGAGTTTATATGCCTGGAGGCTAGGCCAGGCCACCTTTCCTTCACCCCACCCATAGGACATCTCAATACACCACTGTATAACAGGCATTGAAAGGAGAGATCAGAGAATTCCATCTAGTCAGATGTCTAAGAGATCATTTATAACTTACTTAACAACCATTCCTGGATGCAAGCTTTGCATTTCTGAAGAGCTAGAAAGAAACTTCAAAATCATCATTCTGCCTTGCTTGGCATGTCAAGAAATCAGCAAAGTGCTAGCCTGCAAATTGCTCTGGATTGCACTTATTCCCATACAGCCTTTGTAATGTAGCGGTAACGTGCCCAAGATACCTAATGCAGTGGGCAGAAGAGGGCTGCATGGGTATAACAGGAGGCCTTGATGTAGTTGCTGGCTTGATTAAACTACTGGAGTAATCTCGTCTACTACTGATGTGTCATGGTTTTTGCTTCTCCATAAATAACACAGAGAAGTTCCTCCATGGCAGAGTTAGTCTTTCACCGTATGTGAAAGTGCCCAGGGACCACCAATGATACAGGAACGCAAAATATCAGAAGCGGTATATGCTTTCATGCAGGTCCTGGAAAGCAATGCATCAGGGGGACTGAATTCTCTGAGCATGTTCAATGCAAAATTCATGTAATGAAAAATTACATGCTACAAGTCTACTTCTTAAATCTCCTAGCTGCATGTGCAATATACATGGTGTTTCTCATTCTTTCAGGAAAACAGATTTAGAATTTCAAGATGGAGACTTAATGTCACAGCAAGTTTTGTGTAGTATGTTAGAGAAACAATTCCAAAGAAAACTACCATCCTGCTATAACGGAATGTTTCTGAATAAATTCCTATCTTAAGCTTGGGTTTAGCATCAATATATTCAGCAAAAGGGTGTTTGATAGTGTAGGTTCCTCTGAAACAGTTGCACCACTAGATGGTAGCCTTGCTTATTTCATAGTCACCTCCTTTATACGTTCCTCTGCAGAGAAACAGTTTCTCAAGAGATGGGGTCACCGCATACTTTAACTATCCCCCTACATGGACTAACCCTTAAGTGAAAAGCTGGTATATAGAAGAAAGCAGGGGGGGAACCTCTCAACTTCTCTTGAGAGAGCATTTGGGAACACAGTCCATCCCGAAGCAGGACCTGCAGAACTGTGCTGTACTGAGGAAGGCCAGGTGCAGGGACTTGCCAATGGAGACTCTTTGTTGCAAAGTCAGGTGGACTTTGACCCAGATAAATTTGCAGTCCTGGTTCAAACATGGAACAGCAAGAAGATACTGAAATGATTTTGCTATGAGCTGATAATATAGAGAGGCCTCCTTTTTTTCCCCGTTATGCTTATAAATGCTGTTTCATGAGATGTTTGAGTCTTATCTACAGAGGCTCTGTATCAATTCCTGAAGGCCACAACTGCAGGAACTATTTCATTGTACTTGGAAAGTTAACTCATCAGATTGCTCTAAACCAAGAGATCTATATTTGATGAGACAATGAAAGCACCTGGAAATGTTTCTGAGAAGTCTGAGTGTATTGAGCGGCTGTCCATTTAGGATGTATATGAAGTTCCTGATTTAGTTTCCCCAACACTTCATTTTTATGACTCTGCTTACTACATTGCAATCCAAAGTGCATTATATAGACTATGTAACTAAATGTTAATCATAATTTTAACCGCACAGTGAAAACCACAATGCAGTGCTTTTACACTTCTCATCAAAGGAACATGAATTTATGAGTGTCTTGCTTGTCCATTTCTGTCAGGGAAGTATATTAATAGGCTATTCACTAATAATCTTGGGTAACCTGATAGTTGTCTTGAATCTCTCCAATAGATAAAGTGCAAATTCCAGGGAGAGTTCTGCTCCAGTATGCCGTCAAAGCGTAAAAGCTTTCCCTCCTGCTGGATGATGTGCTTTGTTGGAGAGGGAAGCACTCTCATTTGCAAATGCTGGAATTTGATGAATCACCTTTGAATGTCTCAGGAGGTCACAGGACCTTCTGGAAGTGATCGTGATCTATTAGATCACTAGAACTATTGGGAGGCTATTTTTGGAGCTTCATAATTGTTCTGGATCTAAAAGTACCAATTAAAATGTAAGGCTTAGCTTACAGAAGGGTTGCTCTTTTAAAACAAATCAGAAGATTAAATCATGTCCAATTTTAAGACAAATGGAAAAATGCGGGTACCACTAGAAACAAGAATAATATATTTAAGGGAAGTTATTAAGTATTAAAGTATAATTTCCAGGTGCTTCGCTCTGAATCATTACCTTTGCCTAATTGTTGCTTCTTCTTGTTCATCACTGTAGTGCTTATAATTACGTTTTTTTCCCGCTTCTTTAGGCTGGTGGATGTCAATATGGTCTTCTAAAACCATAAATATTTCTAATTCAAGATGCTATATTCATATTCATTCTATTCGTCCCTTTAATTGTGCTCAGTTCACAAGCATTTTGCTGTCATCAGGAACACGGCTAGAAAGCCAGGGAAAAAAATACTGAAGAAGGTTCTGGAATGCCCAAGAAAAATCTTCTCTTCCGTCTCAATAGATTTGTCATTATGAATGGTGTGATAAATTTTAAAGTAGACTTGGGCACTTCAGTAGGATTGCTAAATGTGTTTTCATTTAAGAGAAAATGAGACTGGCCATTTCATTATTGTGATAGTCTTTGACCTCCTTGTACATCTCTGGTCACTTCAATATGACACTATATTTTACTGCTGTTTTGCATCTGCTGTTCTAGAGACTTCCTAAGGTTGTTAGAAGGTGCATGAGTAAAAGGTCTGTTAGCAGTTACATGCCTTCCACTGAGCTACCATCCCGCGTGGAATTTTCTGCTTTAGCAATGAGCAGTTTCGTGACAGAACAGACAAAAACCCACATATCTGCAAGGCTTTGAACAGCAGGATCTTCCCATGGGCATGTTCTTTTAAGCCTGACTACTATCTGGGATGTTGCTGTGATTCTCCACTCGCGCATCTCAAGGTATGCCTAGGGATTTACTCACAGCCTTACCCTATAGTACTGCAAGCAGCTTAGAGCAATGAAGCTTCCAGAACTCGTCCTTTTAACCTGTTTGTTTTCTGTGCTTCATAACACCTTCTTTCTTTCCATTCATGGTGGCTATTTAACTTTTGAAAGCCACCAGAACACAGCTGCCGGGAGCGCTCTGCTGGTGCCAGGCTCCTTCCATTAGTCCATGACTAGAAGAGGTCACTGATGTGCATCAGCCTCGTGGGTGTTTAATCCATCTCCACGTTGCTACCGGAGTCCACATCCAGTGTGAAAAACAACCCATTCTTCTAGGTGGGCTCCCAAACCTATGCGGCTGTCTTGTTATTGCTGAAGGGAGTGCTGGGATACAGCTGGTGGCATTTTGGGAGCCTAACTGCTACTGCCTCACCTTGATCGGGGCATTACTGCACTTGCCAAGCACAAGCACGACTCTTCGTTTTTCCTCCAAGGAGAGAAAAGTGTTTTTCTTTTTTTTTCAGCGGTGCACCTGCCCCACGCATGAGCCCTGTCCCTGCACGGAAGGACACCTGCTCTGAGGCTGCGGCTGGGCTGCCGGCTAAAGGCCCCGCAGTGCCGCAGGGCTGAGGGGGCCGGGGGTCAGGCGCGGCGGGAGCGGGGCCCGGGGGTCAGCCGGGGC
>VZZY01015865.1:318620-363333 GCA_013400335.1 Eurystomus gularis
AAAAGCATGGAAAGTGGCCTGCAGAGAGAGCTTTTTTTTAAAAAAAAACCAACATTTTTGGAGTGGGCATTGTGAGGTCAGGTCTGGGATTAAATCCCGCTTGGGGACTGCCCGCGGGGCTGTACGTGGGAGTACGCAAAAAGCTAATATTCGGAACGAAGCGTGGACCCCATTTAATCCCCCTTGAAGTTCTCAGGAATTCGCTTGGGTCCCACGACAGCAGCGGAGATAGGTCTCCTTGCAGCCAGAGAGAGAATGAATTCGGACAGATAAAATGGAAAGTGGCATAATGGTTCGTATTGGTACTTTGTTGCGTTGCCTGCTTGTTTGCAGTGTTTTATGATTTTTGGCTGGGCTCCTGCTTGCTAGGGGGAACAAGGGCAGGTCTGTGCTTTAAACACCAGACAACTGAGATCAGGAATGAACCCAACCCTGCACTGGTAATGGAGCGGCAAGGCTTTGTGTGCTGTGGATGCTGTTGGTGGCCGTGCAGGAGAGCAGTATCTGCAGTAAGTTGTGCAGAATAACAGTATCTGCAGCAAGTTTCAGCGCTTCACCTGAGACCTGCTGTGTTGCCCCAGAAGCTGAGGTGCGAGCTGCTGCAGGCATGCTGTGTCCTCCGGCTCGCCAGTATTGCTCCTCCAGTTTGTTCTAGGTCTGACATGTGATCGTCCTGCCATCTCATGCTCTAGTACTTTCGGAAAGCCTGAGTGAGTTGTCTGTCTTGTGTTTAAGACTATTTTCTGCCTGTATAATAGCATTTGGTTAAAATAAGCGTGCAGATGTCCTAGCACTTAAAGGGAGAGACATCCTTTTATGGTGACCTTGGGACAAAATCTTGGCTGATTAATTTCCTTGCCTAGAACAGCCATGCTGAGCGTGAGTATTTTTGGACTTCCTTTACAGTGATAAGTGTTCGATAGAATACTTCTTGGCTTGTATTTTTTGGGTTTTGGCCACTTAAGGGAAATGGAGGTTTGGAGAGGACAGTGTGAGAGGAAGAATAGTTTCATCATGTGTTGTGAAGAATACGTGACTTTGTTGTATCGAGGAGGAAGATTCTTGGCTCTGAAGCACCGTGAGTGAATGTGCCCTCCTGGCAAAAGAGGCATCTAAGCAGTAGATTACAACAGTGTGGGAATCATTTCATTGGAGAGAGGATGCATGACTTGGAGACATGGGTTACTTCTTTTGTTTTTCAGTTCTGCAGTAAAGTTGGGAACCAGTGACAAAACTGGTTGGTTTTGGTCATACGTGGGCTGGAACAGGTTGCCCGGGGAGGCTGTAGATGCCCCAACACTGGATGTGTTCAAGACTAGGTTAGATGGGACCTTGAGCAATCCAGTCTAGTGGGAGGTGTTCCTGCCTGTGGCAGTGGGTTGGAACTAGATGATCTTTAAGGTCCCTTCCAACCCAAACCATTTGACGATGATTCTACTGTGCACTTGGTCAGGAGGGATGGTGACTTCCTTAGGAAGTGCTTGAGGAGCCTAGAGAGAGCAGCTGCAGGGTTTGAGCTGAAGAGAGTGGTGACTTCAGGAGCTAATTAGGGAGGAATGTGGGTATTTGAGGTTGCCTACTGTAAGGATTTTTTTTTAGCAGAGGATGTGAAAAACTAAAATGAATCCTGGCATTTGGTAGGTAATCAACTGATTACATCTCTGTCATCTGTCAGATGGCAGATCTGTGCACTTTGGAAGCCCAGACCTGGGATATGTAGTCACACTTGAACAAATCATACACGCTGAAAACAAGCTATACCATATGTACCTCTCTTGCTACTAGAAGACAAGGTCTTGCCTTTGTTCACTGCTGCGATCAAGGAGCTCCACTGCTGGGAACAGCAGAGCAGGACATGTGCTGTGGGCATTAACTCGTTGCCAACCAAGCTGCCGCTCTCTTGCTGCCACGGAGAAACTGAAAGTGACAGTTGGAACATGTTAGGCCAGGACACTGGCAGGAGGAATGGTGGGATGGCTGGAGAGTGTCAGGCACAGGTCCTCTCAGCCGTGCTGCGCGTGGGACAGGTGCAGAGAGGGGCTGGGAAACAGCAATGCCAATTTTTCGGGGGGAGCTGAGGAAAGCCTGGCTTGTTTAGCCTAGCAAATGAGGCTTGAGAAGGGATGTGATTGCAATCTGCAAATACAGCAGGGATATAAACACTGGAAAGGGAGAGGAGCTATTTAAGCTAAAGAACAATGTTGGCACAAGAACAAATGGATATAAACTGGCATGAATAAACTTAAGCTGGAATTTAGACAGTTTCTTCCCTCAATGGAGTGAAGTTCTAGAACAACCTTGAACTGGGAAAAGTGGGAGCAAGTCCATTCTTGGGGATATGTTGAGGAATTTTATGTCATGTGCTCGGCTGTAGAAGTAGGAGATGAGGGTAAATCGGGAAAAGCTCTTCTGTGTGTCTGAGCTAACAATACAGATTTTCTGTGCTAGTGTTTCTTATTTTTAAAATCTGGCATTCAGAACTGGCATAAAAATAAAATGCTTGCTTTACAATTTGTGTCAGTATTTAGAAAGGGTTGTGATGTGCTTAGTGGCCACTTTCTGAAATGTTTTGAAAGTTAGATTTTTTTTTTTCCCCTCTCCAAAATAGTAAGCATTGGATTACAGCTGCATCCAATTGTGTGGAAATTCCTCTTTCTTTAAGTCAAAACTGTGCAAAAGGAGACTATATGTTAGCGTGTGTCTGAGCTGTTTGAAATTATTATCCTTCAGGTTAAAAAATAAACTGCAGAAAGCCTATTTTTTTTTTTTAATATGGAAGTAATTCATAAATCCTCTCAAAAAAGGGGTTTTGGGGAGGGCTGTACTGCAGACCCGGATGGTGTGAACTGAGACCAGTGCTACAAGCTATGCTGTGACTGGAGGGATGGAATAAATGAAGTTTAAGGCAAATTTGAAAACAAGTCTAGTTGAGTGAGTTGTGGGGTTTCTGTCATTTGCTGTTACGCAGAGCAGCTGAGTTACCTAGTGTCGTGGCTGCAGTAGTTGAACTTGTGTGGAAGTCTGTAGTTGGTTCTAAAATTACTGTGTGTTCAACACAGCATACAACCAGCTGCGGGTGCTATATAATGGATCTTATGACTACCACCAGTACCTGACAACTTCTGGGAGGTGTAATAAGTACAGAAATGAAGGTGCAGCTTTGATGGGCCGAGACTTCATTTCTCTAGCCTAGTATACCACACAGGACTCAAGCAAGCCATGTGATGGTTGATTTCACCTCCAAGCAGCACCTCAAAGATGCCTTTAAATGCTTCTGCACTGTTTCCTTGCCTTGTGACAGAAAATGGTCTTTTGATATTAGGAAGGATGAGGAGCTCTTGCAGGCTGACTTACACTTTAAGCTAATCTATTGCCCGCTGAAATAAAACGTGAGAAAATTAATCAAGGACAGGTGCAAATGGGTGCATTTATTATGTGCTTCATTGACTCTGCGAGTTCTATCCCTTTTGAAGGGAAAAGGAGGCCTTGGGACAGGTACATGTAGTGCATGAGGCCTCTTCTGACTCCTCCAAAGCCTCTTCTGGAACTTATGGGTGGGTTTTTTTTTATTTATAACTTTCATTTCTGCCAGCTTTAAGGAGCAGAGGGTGCTGTTGGGATGAACTGTGTGGTATCTTGCTTTAGTTTCCTGGTTTTTTTAACCCTTTACCCTGATCCCTTTTAAAAATCTGTTGTTTTCTGCAGCCTTTATTCCCCTCCACCCTTGTAAGCGGATGCCCAAGAAAAAATAAAAACAGGGTGGCCTTATTCAACACCTCCTCTATAGATGCTCTCTGAGCCTCTGGCTGTTCTCAGCTTAGGGTTCCTAGAGCTGGGTTTAACCTTTCCCCATTCAAAATGTTTGGTGTCCTTCAGTTGCAAATGCTTGTCTGGTCTGTCTGCAGCCCTCTGGGACCTCATTGCAGCCTCTTCGGCCTTTGGCCAGGAGTGCTGCTTGTTTGTGAGTCTGCTTCTGGCTGTGTAAAGAATTCCCTCTTCCTGCTTGTTCTGAGCTGGCTTCTTTCATTTGGCAGCTCTTAGCTCTTGTGTGGCAGAGATGGTTAGTGATCCTGTGTCATGCCACTCATGATTTTGTAGGCCTCTGTCTTCCTCATCAAGTTGGCTTTTGACCTACCTGAAGAGCTGCCTACTCAGATCTCAGATATTCTTTGTATGGAAGCCATTCATGGCATGAGCATCCCTTTCTCAGAGTCTATCGCAGTTCTATACGTGCTCTTAGGATGGGAGGACCAGAGTTGTATAGTTTTCAATCCATAGGTGAGCTTTGGTGCTATAGGGTGGCATAATCATGTTTTGTTCCTTTCTTAATCATTTGTAACATTTGATTTTATTTTTGGACTGCTAGTGAGTTAATTTCATGAAACTGTGAAATCATAATGTCAAGATGTTGCTCAGGAGTATGGTCAGTTTGGAATCCCTCCGTTACATATTAGCTATGGTTTTGTCTTTCTCATGTGCATCTTCTTACGTGTCTTGTGTTTATTTGCATTAGCTTTCCTCTGCAGCATTATTGACTCAGTCTCCTAGGATTGTCTGGAATTCCTCACATCCTGGCCTTGCTACTTTTTTTTTTCTTTTAAATCAGCAGCAAACTTCCTCAACTTGCTGCTCATTCACCTTTCCTTGTCTCACATGAATGAGAGACAGCCAAAGTCTGAGCATGGGTCTCTGCCCAACTTCATCGGTGACTTCTGTTTGCTCCAAGAAGAGACCATTTACTCTTTGTATTTTTCAACACGGGACTTTTCCTCTTGCCACTGCCTGCCTCGTTTCCTTAAAGAAAGCCCTTAGGTTTTGGTAAGGGGCTGGGTTGAAGTCCTTTTGGAAATTCAGATAGGTCAGCATGAATGTCTGTACCTTATCCATGTTTGGCACCTTTGAAGAACTCGGAAAGGTTTGTTAGGCATGGTTTCTTTCCATACAAACCACACTGATTCTTCTCCATCATGCTGTTTGCCCCGATGACCAAATCTCCCCTTTTATCATTAGCATCAGTTGAGTTAATTATTAGCCAAATAGAGGTATGAGCCTTTGCAGCTCTGTACTTCCCTGGATCCCTACAGAGATTGTCCTCTCTTTTGCCACTTTCCATTCACCTTCTGCAAAGGATGTTTCAAGCAGGAGGTTGCAGAGCTCTAGCAGAAGAATTTGAGTGAAGCATTGTGGAGAGTGCCCTGGGATTGCTACTGGATGCTGGTTTAGCTGTGCCTCATCTGAGAGGTCCTGGTTGCATAAGCTTATTGCCAAGGGTATAAGGGCAAATCCTGCAGCGAGGTGACTGGAAATGAGTTTAGGAGACTGCTCTGACAAAGACTGCAGGCACTTGGCCTCCATCACCTGCAGGATGATGAGTAGGCCTTGGATGGTGGCTTTTTTTATGCTTTAAAAAGATCAAACTCGATCTAGCTTAAGATCTAAGGTGAACCTCTAAGTTCTGTCTCCTACTCTCAAATCCCTTTTCTTTAAAATCTGCTGAGCTTCTGTCTCCCTTGAAAATGCGGTATTTGTTTGGGTAAGTGCTGTTTAGATGGGGATTTTTACTGCTGAACAAACTTTGCATCTGTGTGTAACACTGATTAGTGCCTTTTAAAGTGGTCTGCATAACAATTAGGATGATTAACTAGATGCAGATTTCTGCCTTTATCAGTAGTCTGTGCTGCATTTGATACTAAGCACTGATCTCAGATGAATGATGTCAGATGCAGCTTAGGATATTCATGAATATAAACAGCTAACTAGAGTAGTAGTACATTAAGAGTAGTAATATGTGATAGAGGAAGGTTTGCTACAAAAAATGTAAATTTTTATTTCTAATCTCAATACTGGGTAGCCAATGTCTGTAATTCTGGTTTGTTTTACCTTAGATTAATCTTCTGGACTGCACAATTTTAAAACCTCTGTGAAAAATCTCAGTGGTGTCCTCCTGTAGCTATGCCAAAATAGAGTTGTAACCCACTGATTTAGTCATCTAGTTCTTACTGTTTGACTGTCCTCTTGTTTTTCTGTAGAAATCTAACAGAAATCTTTCTCTCTTTCTTTGTCTTCCTTGCTGGATTATATGGCACTGCAGATAATATATCCCGACAGACAAGCATCAGCTTTGCTTGCCCTTGGGAAAACCCTCCTGGAAGCACTAGACATGCTTTGTTCTGAGACAGTTTTGAGCAGTTTTGCAGCGTGTTTAGTTCTTTTGTTGAAGGTTGGGGGTTTTTTTCCCTTTAGTGCAAGTGCAGTTTGATATTTCAAAGGCACTTAAAGGAACATTTCTTAAGTACCTCTGCAGATTTCCAGTGTAGAATATGTGTTTTTAAAATACCCCTTGGGTTTGATATCTGTGCTAAAATGTGTTTCATACAGGGCTCTGTTAGTCACAACTGATTTTTTTCTTATGTCTGTTAGCTGGTTATGGAGGGAGGTTTCCTGCTAAAATTATTTTGTGTGAAGGACAGATTCCAAAGGGAAGGAAGCTGGCAGGCACTAAATGTTCCCTACCTTTATGAATTAACTTGTTTGAACAGAAGAAACTACAACAAACTTTGCATATTTTGTTGTCTGTTGTAGAAATATGTTGTTCCTTTGCAATGTTCTTGGGGTAGAAAGCCCTCTAAACAGTTACTAAATGACAGTAATTTGGTGTGACTAATATTGGCACAAATTAGTTAAGCCTTCGTTGGAAACCTCGTAAGTATAATTTCTCAGATGGGTTGGAGGGAGATGCTGCAGGGTGCTTACTGGCCAAGCTGCCTAATTCAGCAAATGAGGAGCTTGACATTAAGCCATCCTATGTATTTAATATAGAATTTTATTATAAGGAACTGGAAGTAGTAGTTTGGGTAAATAAGACAACCAATTCATTGCTCCTGTGTTTACATTTGCCTTGTTAATTCTATTTGCAAAGAGGATTATTGTTAGGAAGGGATGGTTCTTAGAAAGGCATTGAATTGTGTAGCTAGGGAGGAAGCTGTGCAGAGAACCAGCGTGGAAGATGAACGGGAATTGCAAGGAAGAGAAATAAGGAAAAGGGTTCTTCTCACATGGAGAATCAATACTTGCTGGATTAAATTAGGAAAGATAGTTTAATTAGGTTGTTTAAATGAGTTGAGGAGATATACATATAGTGCACATTCTGTGAACTTATGGAAAGATTCATCTGGAAGTAAATACAGTAGGGAACCTGGGCTTTGGTGATACACATGGTATGAAGGAAATCTCCAGCGCTACATGATGATCTTGCCTCTTCAGTGTCCTGTATGCCTCATATGTGAGCAGGAAAGGCAAGGTCTCCATGGGATCATTTCCCTGATACCCATCTGCATATAAAATGGTGCTCTTTGGGGAGCGTGTGGGCTCACTGGCCCAGGCACCCAGGTGGAGGGGCGTGCTGGGGGTGTCCCAGCACTTTTGTCATGGGAAACTTCTCTGCCTGTGAAATGGCTGGGGCTAGATGCTTGCTGTCTAAATCACTGTAGCGATGCTGGTAAGCAGAAAGAGACACAAGGGACATGTATTAGGACAGAGTTAAACTTTGGTAACTCTCTTTAACAAAATAATGTAAAGTATTTCAAAGGAATGAAAGTGATTTAGGCGAAAGTTTCTTGCTCTTTTTTTTTTCTTTCCTCTTAAAAGCTTAGATGGCCATTTTTCCTGGGCATATGAAACTGTTTTCCTCAGACACAGGAAAATGTAGGAAATGGACAACAGGCAATCTCGTGTGTTGCCACACCAGGAAAGTTTGAGGTCTATTTTAATGTCTTTAAAACATCTGGGGAGAAGCCCTTCTCAAGGATAGAGGGCATCCAGTGCTGTGGTGTTGGAGTGATACCTGATCTCCAGGGAGGCAGAGGGGTGGTGCGGAGCTCGTGTGGCTTGGAAAAGGAAATCCAGAGCTAGTGGAGGGACTACACCATAGCAGCAGCCCTCCTCCTGCCTTGTCTCGTTTCTTCTCTTGCTGCAGCTCTGCCCTCTCCTCTGCCATTCTGCAGAGACCTCATACGCCAGTGTCTACCACCTGTAAGGCAGGGTGGGATGCTGTCAAGCATCACCAATCTTCTCGTTCCCACCGCTGCACCTGGAGCAGGGTGGGTCTGGTAATTTAGGCTTTGAAACCTATTAAAAATATTGATACATTAAAACCCCATCTCGATGATACGTAATTCCACAAGACAGCAGTGCATGGTGGGTGTGGGCTTGTGTGATTTGCCAGTACTCCACCCAGAGTTTCTGTTAATCCAGGCTAACAAAATGTCATCATACCTCCGTCACTTACTGTTAAATTCTTAACATGGTGTGGGATTTTTAGAAGAAATGGAAATGTTAAAAAAAATCTTTGCCCTTGCAGAAATGAAGTTTTACTTTGATTCTAGTTTTTCCCAAAAGCATAGATGTAAAAGGCATCTTAAAAATACAACAGAAATGGAATATATACTGATAGGTAAAGGGAAAAGCTATAAAGATAATTCCACTTAGAATTGCCTGCTTTGGGAAATAACTCATATTTTTAGAGTCCTGTGGGAGCCTGCTTGCCTTTTATTTTTCTTGGGTGGCTTTTTTTTTTTTTTCTGACCACACTTCAGGAAAACAGTGAAACAACATGAGAGGGAGTGGTTTAACTAACACATCTATATATGAAAAGCTGCATGTATTCGGGCAAATAAGACTTTTTAAAGAGTTTGAAGTTTGTTAGCTTAAAAAGCTATCAAATATAAGAGAAATGTTTGGTGGTACCTGGGTATTTGAAAAGAGAAACATTAAAAAGGAAAATCTTTTAATTATTTGATGCTTGCCTCTCAGAAATGTTTGAGATTTAACTTACTGTTAAGTAAGTTTGTAGGCTGGTAAGATGATACCCAAGGATATTGAAATAACTTGGTGACAAAGCAGTCTTGGCTTTAAATATGTGCTGTTATTTAAGCCTGCAAGAGCTGCTAGCCAGCCATGCTTGAGTATATAAATGTGTTTTAACCTTACTTTTATAATCTTTGCATGCTGTTACATCAGCATTCATCTAACTGCATTTTTTGCTAATTCTTGGCATGTCTAAACTTTGAAAGTAAAATATCCTGTATGTTTCTCTTTGCAGGTATGGATTTAAACTTGGGTAAACATAATGGTCCTATATATGCCAAAATATAGGAAGCTCTCTGGTAGAGGCATATGGGCATTTTAGGGAACAGTAAGTCTTTTTAGAAAACCAATATAGACAGGATAAAGATGGTGCTGTTTATCAGGGAAACTGCATAAATGGTTCCTGGCAAATGTGTCTTTGCAGCCTAATAGCATGTTGATACTGTGATGCCCTTGCACTGAAGTGTAATGCTGGTGGAAGACCACAGAAAATTTGCGTGTTATCAGTGAGGGATGTGTGTGAGGAGGGAGGACCAAGAGGGGTGATTGGAAGGCTCCCAGGGACATCAGCGAGGCTTGATGCTAAGGAAGTCCTGGAGTGTTGGGACCTTCAGAGCATGGTTAAAGGTTTGTACCTCAGGTGGGAGTCATGTTTCAGTTATTTTCTAGCCTCCTTTGGGCTAAAAATAGGCCAGCACTGCTGCATGCTGGTTCTAAAGTACAGTCTCCATGCTCTGGATTTGGCCAGCCAGTGCGTACCAACAAATGCAATGGTGTGATGTAGTTTTACTTATTCATTTTTGGCCAGAAAAAGGGGAGTCCCTTCAGTGGTTCCCCAGTCCAGCCAGCAAGTCAGAAGGTGATGCTCTTCTCCCTCCTTTGTGATGCATGCACATGTTGCAGTGATGGGAATGGTTGACAGGCAGGATATGGCGAGGTGCATGCTTTAATTTGTGACAGACCTTGCTGGTAAGAATTGTATGAAAGTGTCTCCCTGGTAGCAGTGGCTTTGTTGACACTGGGAGTCCCAGAGACTGCAGCAGCTGGGAGCTGCCTCTGTCCTTGCTTTGCAGTAACCCAGAGGCTTTAATAAGCAGACCTACCTTCCCAGCCTCTGGAGAAGCACTAGAGGTGGTGGCTGGCCGCTTGCCATCTTGCAGCACAGCATTTCAGTCCGCTGCTACTAAACCAGCAGGTAGGAGTTCTAGCTGAGTGGAAAACATTCTGTGGGGTTTATCCAAAATAAATTGCTAATTTTACATGGGAGAGGCTGAAATTCTTCAGCTGTGCCCCCTTCCGTGGCAGAAGGGAAGCCTTCCTCACAATGCTCACCTAAGTTTTTGTGCATGTGCAAGGTAAAACATTATTTTCCTAAATTTAAAGCTTGGATCCTCCTTCCTTGAGCTCTTATGGATGCCTAGATCTATACTGCTTTAAAAACCCATTTGAAGACAAGTAACCCCAACTTCTCTGAACTTTCCCCAAAAGGTTCACATCGAGCCATTTGGCTTGCATCTCCGCTTCTGCTCTGTGCTTCTGCATAATCCTTGAAGTGTAAATATAGAGCTGGAAAAAATAACACTTGATGGGGTTGACAGTATTCCAGCTTGCACTAGGACTTAAATCAAGAAATTCGAGCTTTTGCTATAAATCGGTAACTTGAGTTTGTAACTCCTTAAATTTTGGCCCGATAACAGCTTTCTGGTACTAATAGGATTTGAGGTTCATCTCTGTAAGTCTTGAGGATGTTTTAAATCTGTAGATTGAGGTAATATGTGTGCCAAGGTTTAAAATAAGACTGTTAACCCACACAACATGCCGGTGGTAAAACCAGGAGTGGACGGCGTGGAGTTGATCCAGGAGATGCTGAGTGACTGATCCAGCTTCAGACCTAACTAGCGTTGAGCTTTGGTTCCTGCTGCCTGTGTTGCTTTTGCTGCTGTGCAGGGATGGAAAATTAATGGGGTACTGGTGCATGTACTAGTATCATGAGCTGTCTCAAAACCAGTGGATGCTGATTGCACAGGGGAATCAGGCAAGAGTAGGGCATTTTTTCCTTGGCACATGGTATTAGCATGTCCTGAGTTTCCCCCGCTGCTGAATGTGAATGCTTGAGAACTCCCTCAAGCAGCGTTCAAGTGGGGAACTGGGCTTTCCCCATCTTGGGGTTGCTCTTTGAACCGAGATTACAAACAAATGTTTTTGGCATGGGTAAATGCAGTGTGCTGTTATGGCAGGATGTGAAGCCTCCTTGCAGAAGGTGAGCTCAAATGGAAGCGTTGAAATTCTAGATCTATCTTGGTAGGGGATTGAGCTGAATTTGTGTAGATTTCAAAACCTGACAGGGGACGTGGTCTAATGAGAGTGATGCACATGTCCTTTGATTCCAAAATGAAGATACTGATGCTCTTAAAGGCTGGCTCAGGAAAGGCACTTTCCAGAGAGCTCAGTTGCAGGCAGGAACTAGCACATAAATAGATGAAGAGTAATTTTAATTACACAGAGGAGTTAGATGATGAAATAGGCTGCAAAGTGCAGCAGTAAAATAAGCCTAAATCACTCGCGTGGAATTAGGCACTAACCTTGAAATAAAACTCCTCTGTGAACCAGTGGGGTTTTCTGGGTTTCTTTCTTTCCTTCCCTTGTCTCTTTTAAGGACAGGCTTGGGTTTGTCCTGAAAAATTCTAAAAGTACTGGAATTTGAACATAAATGTGTTTTGTTTCACAGAAACTAAGATGTACAAGTTTCACACACAAGCTATGTTCCTTTGCATTTTCTTGGCCATTCCTAATGCAGTGGTGTCTGTAACTTTCGTTTCTAATTCAGAAGCATAAGCTAGCTCAAATGCTTTCACAGCACAACAAGAAGTTTTGAAAGGCCTCGAGAGACCCTGTGCAAAACTTGTTAAATGGCCACAGCCGGTTGGTAAAAATGGATGATTTAAAAACTAGTGTTTTCCAAAGGGTTGTCAGTTGAATGTGGCAGGCTCATGGATTAGCCGTGTTTCTGCCTCTCTTAAAACCTATGGGTGAAGGAACCTTTTCTTCCAAGCAGAGTACACACGTGAACACTTGGCTCTTCTGGAGGCTAATATAATCTGAGGTAGAAAGTACCTGCATGCCACATGGAAAATGGTAGTAGAATTATTGGTGCTTTTGAAATTGATGTTTTCATATTTGTTAGCCATAACTAGAAAGCACCTCAATATCTTCAGCTCAGTGAAATGCTTAAACTTAAAGCAAAATGGTTGCTTTAAAGGACCCTCAGTTGCAGAGAACATCTCAGCTTTGCAAGGTGAGTAGAGCGGCTAGAGCAGATTGATTTTACTGAGTGACTACTGAAGAGTGACAGAGGCAAAGCACTGTAGCAAAATAACAGTGTGGGTTTGATCCCCTGTGATGGAGAGTAGGTATTAAAAAAAAAAACCCCAAACAAGTCTATTGGGAAGTCAAACTGTAGTACAGTTAAGAGGCACCAGAGATGGCTTCAGAAATTGAGCTGTTACTGTAGAAAGGCAGCTCATTGTAAGGATTGAGATCAGGAAACTTCAATTCCTCTAGGCAGTAGTCTTAGGAGACTTTTACATGCTCATTTCCTTTGTGTGCTTATTGCTACTTCATGATATAAAAATTTCTGTTTAAAACAACCTTTTTCTTAAAACTAAAGAGCAAAGTATTTATAATGTTAGCATGGGGTTGGCAGCTTTTAAATGGATGCTTTAAATATGAAGTTAAAAAATGGCATGCCAACAGGAATTTTTAGATCTACTCGTTTTCTTATTGTCACGTGGATTTTTCCATGTTAATCTAACTTCTGATAATTGCTTCCCTGACCCAGTTACTCTTTTTATGCTATCTTTCCACATTGAGTCAGATCAGCATAAACATATATTAGAAATGAGAAGTTTTGTCTTCAGAAATGCATTGCAGACCACTGTGAAAGGAGAGAAGGGAGAACAGCAAGTCTTGTCTTGACTTTTTTTCCTGCATCCTAAATGAAATTGTGTAGGTAGATGTGTTTAGGCCTTGCTGCTGTGATGAGGTTTACACTGTCCTCGGGCTGTCCCTGAAGAAAGCTTCATCACTTCCATGCTGTGTTGTAGTGATTATGGTTTGGCTGCTGAGATGTGTGACCTACAGTTCTAAAAGCTTATGGGGACCAAGCAACTTGCTGAGCTGGAGAAGTGCAGAAATGGGCTTAGGAGTGGGCCAGCTCAGGTCAGAGCTGCCCAGATTTCTACCTGATGTCCTCAGCAACCTTGTCTCTTAATTACTGTGCCTCATGCTATAACAAGGTTGCTGGCATGTGATGTTAGACCTGCACCTTGGCCTTGTAGATGAAGTTGTGCTGTCCTTTCTGGTAAGGAGGTGTCTTCTTCAGGTGGGACCAAGGCTGACTTTGTCTGAGGAAACTCTGCACAAGAGGCACAAGA
The DNA here is from genome assembly GCA_013400335.1 of Eurystomus gularis. Taxonomy (NCBI): domain Eukaryota; kingdom Metazoa; phylum Chordata; class Aves; order Coraciiformes; family Coraciidae; genus Eurystomus; species Eurystomus gularis. Next base: position 331,919 of record VZZY01015865.1, read on the forward strand.
ACAGGCAACATGACAGGGAATGTTCCTCCCAAAATACCGATTGTGAGATGTGAATTTCTTTTAACTGTGTTAATTTTTTTGAAGTGAAAACTTTGAATGCAAGTTGCACATTAGTAATGATCATGTTGCCAGAGGAGGTCTGTTGTTGCCACCATTCAGGCTTTTGATTTTACTCCTGTGAGGTGATGACTGACTGTAAGGATAGAAAGATATTTTGGAGAAACTTGTACTAGGTGTGTTTCAGCTGGGATGCCTGGCCTGTGGAGCATTGGAGTGTGCACTTTGTTTGCTTCCATGGGTCTCTGAGGCTCCTTCCGAATTAAAAGGATTGTCATCCCAAAATTCACCTTAAAAGAAAGGTGAAAAACAGGCTGTTTCCAGTTGTTGATTCTGTGTACTGCCCCCCCACTCCCTGACCAGAAGTGTTGTGCTTTTTTTAACGAGGGATAATTACTATTTTCATTTTCTGAGTAGGGCCATTGGTGATACAAAACCCATTAGTCAATTTTTAATTTTTATTTTTTAGGATAAAAATAGGAGTTAGGAGTGATGGTATTGTAGGAGACTCTTCTAAGTTGCTTTTATCAGAACAGATCTGTTTGTCTGAATATTGACTGTTAATTGTTATCATGTAGCTCCTTCTGTCTTTAGAGGAAACAAGTCTTACTTTTAGTCTGCATCCTACTTTTATGTAAAATGCGAATTGCTCTTCTGTTTTGTTAAGCTGTGGCCAGCTACCAGATTTGTGATCATAGTGTTATTACCAAGGAACTCTCTTGGTGTTTTAATTACATGTGTGCCGCACTTCTGAGAGGTATGAAGGGGATGTTACACACTGCCTGGGCATCCCAACAGGCATAGTGAGAATAATACATGGGATTTTTTTCTGTGAATTTTTGACTGACTGCTATTAAGGCTGGCGTGTATAAGGAAGTATTCAGCATACTTAACATTAATTCCTGCTCCAAGTGAACTTGGAATACATAACCAACAGAGCTTTACTCTGCTGGAATCATTCTCATGCTCTCAGATATAAAAATTGGCTTAAATGTGGTGGCTCCATTTCATGTCAGTGACCCCTTTGTACGAATGTACACTTGTGCCGCTGGGGACAGCTGTGTGGGATTGCTGAGGAAGAGCGCTGCATGCCACCAGCTGAGCTGGAAGGTCTCTTGTGTCCCTTCCCCAGCATGGAGCAGCTTAACACCTCTTCCCAAGGCTTGTGGCACAATCGTGCTTCTGTGCAATTAGAAGCCTGGCTATTTCCCAGCATTGATGGGTGCGAGTGTTGGTTACAGAGGTAGAAATGCCATTGCTCTGGATTAGACATTGTATAAAGAAGATAAATTAATGGGTATGCTTTGTTAAGGAAAACATGGTTTTTTCTTGAGGTTGTTCTTCCTGTTGGAGGGAAAATGCAAACTTTGAATTCCTGTTTCACAGCAGACTGCTACTTCTTGGAATAAGTGACCCAGAAGCTGTAGGAAAAGCTTTTATTTTCTTGGGTGACTAAACATATTGTTTGTTCTCCCCACACACATCAGCTCTGTAGTGAAAGAGAACTTCATGGGATTTGGGGTGATTTTTTTTTAAAAACTGATTTTAAACTTCTACCCTGAGCAGTAAAGTTTTGCGTTTTCATTCTTTGCATATTTCTTGGGTTTGGTTCTAATAGAATATGAATGTGTGCAAAAGGTATTTATTTTCCTAAAGGGTAACAGCTCTGTTTTCTTTGAAGCACAGTGTTGTGTATTTACAGAAGAAACAGTCAGTCTTTTGATATGTAAAGTTTTAAAACAGATATTAAAGGAAAGAGTAATTAAAACCATGAATGGAAAATAGGACAAAATGCAGCATAAGCTTATCCTTAGGTAGGCTGTGCCAGAATAAACGACCTTGGGTTTTTTTCCACCTTAAAATGTGAGTTAGGCTAAATATATTGATTTTATCTGATCTTTAATAAAACATTTATTATGGCATGAAGTGGGAAACTCTATGCTAAAGGAGAGAGTTGTTAGAGTTACAAAGCAGTTAAGGGTTTGGCTAAAGGGGAAATAATAGAAGAGCAAAGGAGACCCCTAAGCTGGGGAAGACTAGTGATGGGATATTGCCAGAAAAACTTTGGCAACCAGAAGTTAAGAATACGCAAAAGATGCATGAATCTTGCCAGTATTAAATGAGATGTTGTAGACATATAGATGTATTGAGCCATTATATAGTGTATTGTAGGAATCTTGTCTAGGAAGAAATTAATCATATTCATAATGAGCAGTGAGAATGATAATTTTAAACCCAGCTTGATGTAAGAAGGCTCCGAACATGGACATTGGCTTTGCCCGAAGTAGTACCCAACATCTTGTGGGGACATGCTCTGGGATTTCTTGTCTCTCATTTTCTCTGATCTTTCTCAGTTTCCTTTCCGGCTCCACCTCAGTTTGTCTTTTTTATCGCACTTTTTCTTTCCAAAGTCATACAGTGCTCATTTTGTGCTCATGATTCTGGAAAAGCTAATTGAAGTGAGACTTTGCTGATTGTCTTTGGAAGTGGCACTAAGGGTAACTGGACTGGCTTCATTAGCCTGGGAAAGGGTCAAAGTGCTCTGTAGTTCCCGGGCTTTGGGCTGCTCATGGCTATGCAGCTTCCCAGGCTGTGGCTGCAGCTTCCTGTTTGGCCTCTCAGATCTTACCAGGAGGTGGATTCAAAGAACATCAGCAGAGTTTTGATTTTTCTCTGCTTGCTTTGGCAAGGACTTTACTGCATACACAGTTATAATAACAGTATGTTAAATAGAGAAGGTTGTGTAATACGTTTCTATCTATTAAATGCTATCATTATCTGAATTTAGTTCATAGTCAGGTTCTGTGTAACCTGAAGCCCCCAAGGTTTGGGGAGTAGCTTGTGTTTTATAGTTGCCTTATTTTAAAAGTACCAAATACCATCTCCTGTTCCTGATTTTTTTTTTTTTAATTGTCAGTGTAGCCCTACTGTGGGTAGGTGATTATGTCTTTAAAAGTAGTGCTGGGGAAGGGTGAGCATTCCGAGGAGCAGTGTTAGGAGTTTCCTGCTACTAGCCTTTCCCAGCTTGCAGTAGGTAAGTTTGGAGCTGCCTATTCCATCTCCATCCCATAAAGATGGGGAACAATGATCCCAGTAGTGTCTGTTCTTGTTCTTTGCAGACTGGCATAGCAAATGAAGGCTGCTCTGTAAGGTAGGCAGGGAAGATACTAGAGCAAGGATGAGGGATGGCCTCCCTAAATAACTCCATTGTATTTAAAATCTTCCTGGCAGCAATTTGAGGTTTTATATATAGGGTCACTGGTGAACCTTGTGTTCAAGGGATGAGCTCTGTCCTGTGTTAGACTCAAAGAACAGTGTAGGAAATACATTTTTCTTCTCTAAAGGAAGGCGTTCATCACACATTAATGATGCATGGTATGCTACTTCTAAGTAACCCATTGGAATTGGGGTGAGTAAGATAAGAGTGACTGTGAGGAGGTGTGCTAACTTTGGGTCGCTCATGGTCAGAACTTAAATGTGGCATTGTGTATGCTTAATTCTGTGAAACACCTTGTTTCCAACATCCTCAAGACCTTTGGATCTGAATGGTTTGGGATGCTGCTATTAATTTATGACAGGGGTTTCGATGTTCTGGGAGAACATTTCTGCCTGCCAGAAAAATATTTTGACCATTTTGCTTAGCAATGTCTGATTCTTTGGCTTTGCTTTTATATTTTAAGCTGTACTTTAATGCCTAAAACACTTTGATTTTGGCCCACTGATACTAATGGGGTAGATGGGCTGAATTACTTCCCTCTAAGTGGGGCCTGAAGCATGTTTGAAAGGCGTGTCGCTTTGTTCATATGAATTTATGCCTTCTCCTTCCCCAAATCCTACAATGTCTTGACACTGGGTTATTTGGATTCTGAAGAGCACAAGCCAGGACAGCTTTGCTTTCACTTGAAGTATCTGGCTCTCAGCTGGTTTGGCTTTAGGCTGACAGTGTCTAAGGACCAGCCAAGTTGGAGTGCGGTTTTGATGCTCCTTCCTGGCAGATGATGTGACCTTTGTAGTTTCAGGATATTGTTTTTCAGACGTGCACTTTCAGTCCTAATGGTTCAGCTGGTACTTCTTTAAAATTGATATATAGCCAAGAGCCAAGAGAAACTACTTGTCTTACGAGGGAAACTGGAGGCTGAATTAGACTGGTGAAGTATGTCAAGATATTCTTTAGTTGAAAACATTTGCTCTTGACAAGTAGCATATCTTTAAAGCAAGAATATAATTCTTGCTCTAAAGAAGCTGCAAAACATGAGGCAAAAGTACCAAAAGCTAAAGATTTATTTACTTTACTGTTTTTATTTTTTTCTTCCCCAAACAGGTGGCAGTATATTTTGAAGGAGGGTAGCTGTGTTTGGACTCTGAAGCATTTAGCATTTGCTTACTGACCACAGTGGGTTTGATACAGAGCAGTGTTCAGAAAACGCAAAGGCAGGAGCGCAATAATGGAAGATTACTAATAGGTGTTGTACATTATTAGACGGGGATAGAGACAGGGAAGCTGTGGCACAGAGCAGAGGAGGCGTAAGCACATGTGCTGTTTGGCCCTATTTCAGTCTGTCTTGGTGGGTTGGGCCATAAACATCTGTCCTCCATCTCCCTTTGTGTTTTTTTCCCCATGCCAAGGAAAACGTAAACTTGCAATGTTATTTGAGGTTTTTCTGTACAGATGTGCCTTTTAACTACAGTCAGGACAGAACACCTCCTTCCCCCGTGGGTAACCTATAGTAGTATTGCTCGTGTCCCCATGTGACCAGAAGTATGGGGAAAGCTTGTAAAGCCTTTCCTGCTGTGCAACTTTTTCCTCCAAATTCAAATGGATGGGAAAGTTCATTGTGGCTGATGAGTTCCAATGGTTTTTTTTCTTCTTTCTTTTTGGCAAAACAAATAAAGATTGCTGTTAAATTATCTTGATTTTTAAACCCTCTGGTCATACCAAACTGCCTAACTGAAATAGTGTTTTTAATGTTGTTTGGGGAAAACATTATATTTAGAAAAACACTTTATTGTGGAACAGTTTTAACATTATATGGAAAAATAGAATTTAATGACCAGTAAGATGATTTATGTTGCTAAGGCAACTGTGTAGCAGATATCAGAACAAAGGAGTATGGATGTTATGGATTTGTGCTGTGAAGATGCCTGCTTTCGATTCCCTGCGTGACCACATTGTGCTTAATCATGAAAGGCATTGGCAATGGTGGGGAATTTTAGATGTGCTCTTATGTCTTGTTTATGTAAGGATTCCTGCATATATTAAGTATTTGGTAACTATGCTAATGTGTTAAGGGAGAAGAAGTGGAGGGAGATGGCTTGAGTAATGTTGTGCTGTTGATAGTAACCTAGATACACGGCTGTCTTTTCTTACGGAGTCATAGATTTGAGATGTAGGTGTCCGTAAGGCATAGCTTTCCATAGCCCCTGGAGAGATTTCTCCACCTCAGTAGTTAGCACTGGTGTTAGGAGTGCCAGCTGCAAGCTGGTGTTTGGTCAGGTAGGGGGTAACTATCATAGCAGATACATCTGTGGGGATTGTGTGACATCCAGGAATTGGCATGAGAGAAATTCATCTGGCTGGTTGTTCATTTACGTGCAGCTCAGCTCTTCTTTTAAGACAAGGAGAGACTTCATAAATGACCTTGAGTCAGCGTCAGGCTGTTTCTCCTTGAAAGATTAGCAAACAGATTGTTTAAAAACTTACAAACAAGAATTAGCAGCCTGGCAGCCGACGCTGACCCAGGCTTTGAATAGCATGTGCTCCTGAGCATTTCTGCTTTGCCTTTTTCAGAATAGCCATGTTTTACAACAGGCATTATGGTCCTGGCCAGATTTGCAAATGTATCACCTTGCACGTGCCTTCAGCTGCCTTCAACACCTTTTATCAATCTGGCCTTACCATGGCGTGGAAACCAGAAAGAGTTGCATGGAAAGTAGCTACCTAGACCTGGATTGATGCTGCATGTGTGTTTCATCATCCTCTTCTCCTGGCAGGGATCTCTTTGGCCGGTGAGGAGGGGAAAGCCCACCAGCTCGTTTACAATGTGAGAAGCTGTGGTGTGCTGGAGAAGTGTTCCCTGGTCCTGAGTGGTGGCTCCTCAAGTTGAAATGTGGAGACTTTCTTGTAAATTTATGGTTCTGGGTGTTCTTGAGTAAAAAGAAAAGAAGTAATCTCTAAACTTACCTGATGCCCTGAAATATGTGCAGCTAGGAGTTCGGTCAAAGTTGTGATGATGCATCCGAAATGAAAACCACCAAACGTTCATGGCTAGGGATTGCTTTTCATTAATTTCCTGTTCTGCTCTTTAAAAGCATTAATGTTGAGATATTCTATTCCAACCTCTTTGATTTCCTTGATATAAAAGTTCTTTTTTTATATACTGTGGGTTGTTTTTTTTTGTGCCTTGCAAACCACACTCTTAGTTTTAAATAAGTTTACAGTAAGACAGGTCAAAATAAAAGGCTAAAAATTACCTTTCAATTTTTTATTTTTTCTGTTCCATTTTTTTTGCAGACTTTTCTTCCCTTTGTGCTTCTGAAGATTTAAGACAGAGAAGCTGGATGAGGTTATCAAGTGAAGGTTAGGGGATTAGCCGGAGGCATGGCCATCCTATCTGCAAGGATACAAGATAGGTGCTGCTATTAGCTCTTCCAAGAGCTTATTGTTGAATCCAAAAGAAGTCTGACCTGGAAACCTTTAAAGACCCCATTCAGACTATATGTAGTATGTAGTTTCAGATTAGTGCTCTTCTTCAAGAGCTTCAAGCCCACTTAACTGAGTGCAAGTGGTAAGAATATGTGGAGAAGTCAAATGAGGGGTAACATGCATCTTGCTGGAGCCAGTGACTGTACATCACTCTGTAACTTGGTGCTCTCTCTTAGCATTACAAAAGCAGCGTGTGGTATCCTTGATTGTGAAAGCTGGTTGTGGAGGAGGACTCTGTTCTGCTTGGTGTTCCTAACAGGACTTGCATATTTACTGGTTAAAAGAGTAATTTGGCAGCAGTGTAGCTTATGTGACTTTGGTGTTGTACAGTGTTGGGGCAGCTGCAGTTTGTCTGTCTCTGACATGAAGATGGTAATAGCCTTCTTAACTCAAGTAGAAGTTGTATAAATTAGTACTTCAGAAATTCTTCTCATCTCTTAAGATAAAAGATACACTGTGGTTAATGTGAATTACTGTTGAAACAATAATGATGAGATGAAAAATGGAATATCAGACACCGTTTAAACTTAACAGCTGTGGTTTCTATGATAAAGGCACATAAATCCCTTCATATTAAACAAACCTCAGTTTAGGAATTCTTTTCAGTATTTTAGTCTGTTTTGAATATATATTTATATTTTAAAATACTTTAAGTTCTGAGAGAAAATTTTCTTCTGTCTCCCTGATGCTCTGTGAAATCCTTTGAGGGAGAAGGGAGGGAGTAGTTAGAAAGCTATTTCTGGTGTTAAATGGCTTCTGAAAAGCTAAGCTGATAAAACTCTCGATTTGGGTTTTGGGAGTTAGCGCTCACAGAGTGGGAGAAACTTTACTGAAGAGTAGCTGATTCCACAGGGCCAGAGGTCAGCTGCCCTGCGGTGTCCTTTGGGCTTTAGCATTGGTCCATGGGCACGCTCTGCTGACAGAGATGGGGCTGGAGGGATGCTTGGGGCTGACAGCACAGCACAGCCACTGGCATTGCTGGAGCACCTCATCAGTGTTCCCATCCTAGCTGATGTACTGTGAAGCTGAACCAATTCCAGTGCTAGCCAAGCTTGTAATCAATTTGGCACAAGGTGGAAAGGATAAGGAAGACAACCAAAAAGTAGTACCTGATGTGAAACATCAGCAGGGCTTCAGTAAGGGTCAGATGATTAATAGCTACTCGACATGTTCAGTTGTGTGTGGACAATGTGGGCCAAGGTTTCCATTGCATCTGCTGCAAGGACTAACTCGATTATATCCCTGTGTCTCACCATTTTTTGCACATCTAAGAACGTCCTCTGTTTCTAGAATAACTGGTCCAGTATCCGTGCTCCATCCAATCCGGAAGTTTACCTCCCCTTTGCCCCCAAGAGCCCCTGGTCTAAATACTCAGACTAAACCGGAGTTATTTGAGTCCTTTAACTTTGTTCATATTTGCTTTCTATCAGCAATTTTTTACAGCTTTCTGAGGAGCTGTGAACTTCTGTCACAGTTTGTACTCAGCACACAATTGGGTTTTTAGTTTGTTTGGGGGTTTTTTGTTGTTGTTGTTTTTCATTTGGTTGTGTTTTTTTTTTTTAAAGGTAAATTGAAGAGCATGAATTAGACTTCAGAAACTCTCCTGCAGCCCCTGCGGTGGCTCAGTGTGAGAGGGGAAGCCAAAATCTGGAAGGAAAAACTGTTGTTATGGCAGCAAAAATAATTTCTGATTGAGACTTGCTATTCAGATGCTGCTTTCATGTTTCCTGTTTCACTCTCAAAGTCTGTGTATTATATGATGAATTAAATGGCTTTTTAATAAGCACATAACTAGTATCTCCCAAACTGTAATTTAGTCACTTATGTGAATAATAGCACATGATGTATAATAGTATGTTGCCTCCAGTTTTCCAAACTTTAATAGAGAGGGCAATAATGCACAAATGTGTAACTTAATTAGGTCTTAATTTTAGTACTTTGCAGCCCACTTTATGCAGATATCTGTATTTGTATTGCAGTGCAGTTGAATCACTGGAATAATCTTCTGAGCAGTTAGGCTGCCCAATTATGATTGCAGTGAGTCTGCAGAGGTCAGTAAATGAAACAACTCCTCTAGATTTTAGTTTTCATTGGGCAAAGTGTCCTGAAAGGCACAGTTGGGAAAAATCACCTGAAACAATCTCTGCCTATCAACCTTCTCTGGTGGAGCCTGCCTGCACAACGTGGCTTGTGTCCCAAGGGGAGCACTGGCTCCTAGTGTCTGCAGAAGACAGCTGCCTCATGGCTGGAGCTTTCCTCCAAAGGGTCAGACTGAGCATCTTTATGCAAGGGAGCAAGTGGTCCTGCTTCCCTCTGCTTTCTGTGTAAGCACCTCTACTGCAGAGTTACTGTGTAAGGGGGACTTTCAACCCATGAGTGGGGAGAGCAACCTTCCACACTGCTTCTGGAAAGGTCTAACAAGGCACCTCTGTGGAGTGTGTTTGGCCTGGGGTATGAGAGCATCTTGAGTCCTTGCAGTGGGTGGGATTGTAGGCAAGTCCAGATATCCCATTCTTCCTCCCTCCCCTCCCCCCCCCTCCCGATGCTGTCCACAATGAAATGTTGAATGTGGTGATGTGCTATTTTCCATTGGTGTCCTACTTGGTTTTGCATCATCTTGTTTCTTGCTTCTTTCATTACAATGGAAGCACAGATTTTTGTGCTCAGACTGTACATCACACTTGCCTATCCTTCTTTTGCAAGTGCCTGTTGTTTGTTTCAAGCTGTGTAAAAGTCCAGACGCCTGAATGACAGCCTGAAAATAGGGACAGGCCTTTGACTGTTATAGAAGAATTGTAATTGAACTGAAAGGGTTACTGTTTTCATCAGAGACCACTAATTTTAGGCTTACGTGACAAGTGACTTCATTATATGGAACTGGTCTCTTTATATATGCACTGCTCTTTTGAAGTCTTTATAAATCTTAAGTAGTCACCTTTGATATGCCTGTGAAGCTCTTAGATCTGGATAAGCCATCTTTTTCTGCAAGCTGTTAATTGAAGTGATTTGTCTACTGGAGAGTAAAATCTAACAAAGCCCAAAGGTGGATGCAGAGGCAAGCAGTGAAGTTTGCATTCTATGAATGGAGTTGATGAGTTTCTAGGGGAATCAGTGGAGGACTTTCAGTTGCATCTTCTAGTGAAGAAGGACAGTCTGAGGACAGTCACTTCTAACCAAGCAGAATTGTTAAGTGTTGCTAGTTCTCTGGTCTGTGGGAAGGAAGGAAATTACAAGCTGCATCTTCATAAGGATTTTACAGTGATTATGTATGGACACAGCTCTGTCATTGACATGGTGTTCCTGTAGCACCTTTGCTGAAATAGTTATTGATGAGTTATTGTAATTACTGATATTCTGTCCCTCACTAGATATTATCAGAACATAGTTTGGTGGGTAACTGGAAGATAAGCATTGAGCTTTTTCCCAATTATGAAGAGGCTTTCATCACATTTAAGGACTTATCTCAATTATATTGGTATCAGTAGAGTGAGAGAACCTGTTCCTCACTTTCCATTTGGGTAGAGACAATGACTGGGCCTTCAGTAGGAAGAGAAAGCCAGTGCACCCGTGCAGACTGGAACGGGTTGCTTTCCCTGGGTCTGTGTCTTGGGCCAAAGGATTTTTTAGAAGGAGACCCTGTGGAGAACATGAGATCTGGATGAGCTGGAATAAGTTATACATTGGAGGGGCTAATGTCCTGAAAAAGCAATGGCTTGGACAATAATACTGGTTGCTTTCCTAGCATAGAAAAGCAGATGATGTGACAAATCTTGATGGTCTCCAAAGACCACTTAATTAACTGAACACAGAGAAATGACTCACATTTGCTTGGCTTACAAAACGGCAGAAAAAGGCATAAAACTCTTACTTTTTTTCAGTTGGAAAGAAATTCTTCTGGACTTGTCTCAAGGGCATCAAGTTGCTTTAATCTAAGGGCTATTGATTTATCTAAGATTCAAGCTAGGACATTAAATCTCTGAGAAAATAGATCTTTGCCCACACATGACTCTAAATATATGCTTCCTGAGGTGAAGGGGTTGAAAAGTCTTTAGCAGCACACACAGTACTGAGAAAATCATTAAGGAACGTGTATGTTCCCAGATGCTGAGTATGCAATTCCTGAAACAATTTAAACTTTGCGCAATTTATGTAGATGGTGCTGTTGTGTCTGTTGTGGAGCAACAAGAGGAGGAGGAGGAGAGCTCTGTGACTGGCATAAATGGCTTCCAAAAAGGTCTGACAAATCCCCAGATGGAAAATGCACCAAAGTGTCACTGAAGTCAGTATTCTAGAGCTCTGTAAGAGGTGAATCTGAGATCAGAGGGTGTTCAGAGGAGAGCTTCTCACCCTTCTGAGTGGTAGCCAGCCCTGCAAAAGTTAAGGCTTTCTCTGAATGGTCCTTGTGTACTGTTCATGTGGAGCTGTCACTCTTGCTTGAAAGAAGAGCAGAGGCTCCAGTATGCTTGTGGATGTCTGTGTGGTTGTCTTTCTGTATCTTTTATCTTTTTGGCTCTTGGCACTATGTGGTTGGCGCTTCCTTGTTTTCCCAACCAGGCTACCTTTGTGTGGATGATAGCCAGGAAAGGCAGAAATGAGATTGTAGGGCAGGCAGAATTATGGCATCACAGGATGATTTGAATTGGATTGGAAGGGATCTTTAAAGATCATCTGGTCCAACAAACTGCCTGCTGTGGGCTGGGACATCTTTTGCTAGATCAGGTTGCTCACAGCTCCGTCCAACCAGACCTTGAACACTTCCAATGATGGGGCATCCACAACTTCTCTGGGCAACCTGTTCCAGTGTCAACCCTCCTAGTTTTTTTTTTTTTCCTTATGTCCAATATAAATCTGTCCTCTTTCAGTTTAAAACCTGGTCCAGTGTCTGAAGCTACTGCTGCTCCGCTGCAGAGCTCCATGTGCCTGGTATCAGAGCCAGACCCACTGTGGAGTGAGCTTCATCTGTGCCAGATAGATGGTGTGCTGCATGCTGTTTGAGACTGGGGATTGTCAGGGTGGATCAGCCCCAGTGTCCCTCTCTTTTCGATGTCTTGTCTGCAAGACAAGTTGTCAGTGCTGTATGTTTCCAGAGGAAAAAGTAGGAGCAATCTCTTCCAGTGTTGTTTTATCATGGTCTCTAATGGTTAGAGATAGATCCATGTCTTCAATGCTGTCGATAAATGAAATGTAGTAATAAACCTTGCATAAATGGAAAAGTTGTGCTGAGTCTTGGTCCTCACATAAAACATGCCATACTTGACTTCCGTGACTTCCTGCAGGAATTAATTTTAGTTTGTATTTATACACATAGTCTTGTATATGGAAACAGAAATTGCCAGACTTCCTTTTCCAAATCATTTACTGTCTTACCATACTTGGGGGTATTTCAACAGATTGGGATTGTTCAGGAAGACATTCTATTTTGAGGGTTTTTCCATTCCCAGAGCCAGACATGTTACCTCTTTCTGAAACAAGTAACCCTGGCTGGTTACACAGCATCTTTTGGGGTGACTAGCACAGCACGTTATTATAGAGGGGTTTTCACTACTGTCTTCTAGGAGACAATAATTAGACTAATGTTATGTATCATCTCACCTCTGTTCATGCAAGGCTGTGGAATTTTGTGGTTCTGTTTTTTCTGCTTTTTAAACCATGGCTGTTTCTTGAGCAGAGACTTTTGCTGAGCTGTTCCAAGTCCCTTTCTGGAGCTTTTAATTAATGGTTTAATTAAAAATTCCATGAGATTTTATTGCTTAAGATCTTGCATTCAGTGTGCATTTGTTAATACTGAATTCCCTTGACATTGCATTTCATGTCCACCCATGTCACTTATTTTTCTGCAGATTCCTCATGGTCCTTGTCAGATACTGTTTACATCAGAAATTGTCATCAGCTGATATTCCTACTTTTCATCTCTCCCTACTGTGGCCTTCCTTTTGGTTTATTGGACTATGAAATACTTCAACACACGAGGATGTGGGGAGACAGGCCACTACTCGTCTTTGCTGTTAAGCACACAGAGCCCTTATTCTCACCCTTGCTGTTGGTTTCCCAACCAGGGTTTGATATGTGTGCATCCCACCACCTGCCCATCACCTGCTTATCTTGGCAAGCCTCTGCTGCCTGCCGATGTGCATGTGGCAGTCCTTATTTCCCTCCCCCTTGGTTGGATAGGCAACGCAAAGCGTGCCTCCTTTGAAATACTTCAGGGGCTGCTAAATGTCAAAGATGCTCTTGGACACCGCTGTGCATGTCGTGGTTGGCCAGGGTTGCTTTGCGTGGTGGGAAGAGGAGTTCAGGCTGGTGTGGCAGTTACTGGTGGCCTTCTCAGAGCAGTCTGCGATGGGTTCTTTTTTGCACTGAATTTTTGTAAAATACATCCATGTTGATAGTCTTGGGCATAATAATGCACTAGTTGAGAGAATGAGTAAGAGAGAGTCTTGCCTTAGTAACTACAGCTATTTAAGAATGAAAGGGGGGAAAAATTGTTTTGGCTGAAATGATCTGGAGTATTTTCTTCTTTGGTCAGTAACTGTCAGTTGCTTTAGAAGCATTAAGAACATGGATGGGTTCCAGCCTCATCTTCCAGGCTTTCTTGTTCCTTTCCCCTCATTAGTTAGCTTTATGCCAAGAACTACACCAACTCTAATGACTCAGACATGAGAACTCTATTTCCTTTCATTTTTTTAGCCCACCTTTTATAGACACATGCATATCCTATTAACTTCTAAAAGGCCACTGTTTGGAATTAACACTGGGCAGTAACAATGAAAGTGTGGTTTATTCCAGTGTGTAAAAAAGAAAAACAAACAAACAAAAACCAAAAACCAACCAAACAAAAACCCACCAAAAAACCCCACCTCACAGTAGTTAAAACTTATTGGGGAGGGTGTGCCACATGCAGCAAGGTGTGGATGCACAGCTGGGCAGCCAGCAGATGTTACCGTGTCCTCGGAACTGCACAAGGAGGGGGCTCAGCTCTGGTTTCCAACTGATTTTCACCAGCCCACATTCAAAATTGATAGTTATGACTTGAGTATCTCTAGGTATGTAGTAGTATCTCTAGTATCTCAGTCATGACTGAAAAGTGTTAAGCTTTGAAATACAACTTTCCAAGTATTTCTGTGTAGTAGTTGAACTTTTCATGAGTACCAAGGGGATAGTTCAGTATAAATTTCTAATGGTCCGCAGTGGCATTTCTAACTCAAGATGTGTGGTTCCTGTCCTGAGGAACTAAGACTTTATCCTTTTATTAAATAAAACATTACTTGAGAGTCCGTGTATGTGGTGAACTTGATGTAATGAAGTTCAATTTGATAACAGCACCCATTCATGTATTTCTGGTTTTGCTGCACATCAACTTTTAATTTTTAGAGATTTGTATCTGTTCTCTATTCAAATGTTAAAAGAAATGTTGGGGTAGCTTCCAGCAGTAAAACTAAACTGACCAGTTTTCCTGTCAGACTTCCAGTACTTCCTGCTTCTGTTCTGGCTTAAAATTAATGATATTAAACCCCCCCACCCTTTCTTCTGTCATTTCCATTTATTATTTTAGCCAGAATTTGAAAGCAAGGAAGCACTGTAACAGTGATAAATGAATAGAAATATAAAAATTAATCATGATCACTTTGTTTTCAAATGATAATGATCATAGCTTCAGATTTCTGTCACTGGTTTTGTGTAAAAGGTACTTCTATGCCTGCCTGTACTTCCATGTATTAAGATCTCAGTGCATGCATGTATAAATATATAGAGGAAAAAAATAGTTTGTAGGAAAAAAACAAGCAGCCAAATAAAGACAAATTCTCTGTAAAAATTGCTTGACTTGAGGAACAGCTGGAAGGTTAGACCAGATAATGGGGGGGTGGGGTGGGGTGTGTGTGTATTTGAGTCAATAATTCTATACATGTGGATCAGATATTTTCCAACTCCTAGCTGATTTCTCAATATAGTGTGCTCATGGTAACCATTATCATAGATTCATAGAATTGTTTAGGTTGGAAAAGACCTTTAGGATCATTGAGTCCAACCATTACCCTAACACTCTCAAATCCACCACTAAACCATGTCCCTCAGTACCACACCTACAGGTCTTTTAAATACCTTCAGGGATGGTGACTCAACCGCTTCCCTGGGCAGCCTGTTCCAGTGCTTGACAACCCTTTTGGTGAAGAAACTTTTCCTAAAAAGCAATCTAAATCTCCCCTGGCACACCTTGATGTATTGCATCCAATTCTTTCTGGCTTGTATTTGTAATGCTCCCAATACATCTTAGGTGCAGAGATGCCCAAGTGGCGTTCATTTAGGACAGTATGGTTATGTCTTTTGAGTTCTTGGAAAGCTTGCCACATCATTTTTTGCATTTAGTGCTGGATTGCAGTGAAAGTTAAAGGTGTCTGGAAAAAGAGGATCGCTTCAATTTTGTGTTGCAATGGTACCATGCTAAATTAGAAAAAGTGGAGTCTCATAAGCAAACCCTTGCTCTGCAGTATCTTTAGTCTAGGTTTTCAAATCTGAAGTCTAGCCTGCTCTGTACTCTTGAAAAGAACTAGCTCAACTCCCAGAGTCTCCCCAAACACACAGCTATGATTTTATGGTAGGACATGTTTCTACAAAATTGTAACCAACATGCTACAAAAGCAGGAAGGGGTAGTAATTGAACCTGGGTTTTAATGGCAGTGAAGGAATAAGGAAAGGGTTAAAAACCCCAAGTGATCATTAGTATTGGATATGTAAATGAGTATAATTTCTCAAGTAGGTTTCATTTGTTGAGTTTAAAACTTGGAAGCAAGCTGACTTTAGACAGTGGTGTTTATGGCAGGATAAAAATGCAATAATGCAAGCAAATGCTCTGTCTTGTTCAGTCAAGCGTTGTTGGAATTTTTCTTGAAGACATGTTGTCCCTGCCCCCACACTTTGTTATCGTGGAATTATCTGCATTGCACATAAATGTGCTGTGGCTGCGGAGGAGATATGAGCTGGTTTCACGGGATCTAGCTCAGGGCCCAAAGCGATGTGCTTGAGCTTGGGCAGCAATATGCAGCCTTAGCAGTTTGGGCTGGTGCCATCCCAGGGATGGATCCCTGCGCTTTAGGATCAGCATCGCTGGTGTTTCTAATGTGCTCCTGTACCTTAGTTGATGTAACTCGTATTACTCTTGTTTTCACATTTGCAAGACTATATTTAAAAGAAAAGGCTTTATAGGTTAAAGAAAAATAATTCTCACTTGTGACAACAGTCATCTATCCAGGCAATCTGTCCCTTGCATCTTTACTTTGTAATGTGAATAAAGTTTTAATATATGTAAACAACACTTGGACTCTACTATAATGTTATTTTATAGCACTATAACTGAAGGTCTTTAAACCTTACTGTTTCATAAATTGGCTTTGGGTTTCTGAGGGAAAAATAATGCTGATCTATTAATCAAATTTAAGGGATTAGGGTGAGGAGGAAGTTAAGTACTGTGAAAAGTGTGTTTGAATTGCAGAAATGCGAACAATGTTGTATGAAATGTTAGGTAACAGTCTGTTCTCTATTACAGTTTTTGAGATCTTCAGTGAAAAAGAGGCCTTTTTTGGTTTTGCACACCCTGAGGAATGTGCTCCCTTGTAGGTGGGGTACTCTGAATGCTTTTAACAGCCTAATCGGCACATAAACAAAACCACCCCAAAGGCTGCTTTCTTAGTGGAAGAACCATGCTTGTGTGGTATGCGTTTCTGGCTGGATCCAAGAAGGGGTTTTTTGGAGGCCTTTTGCATTTTTTGTGGTAACCCGATGAACAAAATATTTGGAGACACACCCCTGTGGTGCTCCTAGGTCTTCTCTTTTGTCAATGATCTGTTGTTTGAAAGCTGTATCTAGAAGAAAGTACCCAACTACCCTTTCAAAGTGTATCTTTGACTTATTTCTATACTCTGCAGTTTTTAATATAAAGAAAAATAGTGTTGCAGTATGCTTTTAAGATGTTGTTCAACAGCAACGTAAGCTGGTGGTTTTGGTGATGATGCCTTTGTAGGCAAACTTCAAGTGTTAGACTATAGATTAGTGGTATGGGTTGCCATGTAATTGGGTTTTTATATTGGAAACAACGGGATATGTTTCACAATTTCTGGAGAAAGTAAGCATTTGGTTCCCTGGGGAGAATTTCCTTGATTAGCTGTCAGACTCTCCCAACTTTCCAAAAGCCAGCTCTTATCTGATAATAGAAACTAGTGCCTGACTATTCAGTTCGGTGCCAAGGAAAAAGTAAGGAAGGCTTCTTGTTCCCCATTATGCCTTGAAGATGCTGGGCACCTCAGATGTATGGCTTGTGCAGTGCTGCTGAGCATCTTCTCCTCAGCTCAGGTTGTTTCCTTACAGCAGATCTGACCAAGTAACTGATACTTGACTTGTTCCTGCATTTCCCAACTGACCCTTCCCTAGCAATGGATATGAATTCCTGTAGCTAGCTTGGGGATGCTGACAGAAATAGTTCGCAAAAGCACCATAGTAATGCTTCAAACTGTGGAAGAATCTAAATTTCTGTAATGCTAGTATATAACTCTAGTACTTTCATGCTGCCTTCCATGGGTGGTTGTTATTTGTTTGTTTTAAAGCCAGCACAAACACAGAGGGACCATTGCTGGCATTCAGTTCTCCTTCCATTGGAAGACTTTGTGGATGGTTACATACAACCTCAAAATCCAAATCCTTAGTGGAGAACAATGTACCAAAGCATTTTTATGGTGTTACCTAGGAATAGCTATGTTCATGTGGGGTTTTGGTTTTTTGGTTTGGGGATGTTTGGGGGTGATAAGGGGGTGTCAGTCCCAGCTTGGGTTTTCTGTGGTTGATTAAATCTGGCTTTACTTTTTTTTCCACTTACAGAGGCCTGTCATTTGTTATCTGGGTCAGCTGAACGGTGTCCACATGTGCTGTCCTTTCATTGTACCTGGAAGCTAGAGGTATTTTTCCGGGGAAATTTTGGGCTGTTTATGGTGTGGAGCCTCTAGAACTGCACAGGGATTTTTGGGGGATGTGTGTGTGCAGTCTAAGCACTAGTTATCAGTGACATATTAACTCCATATTAGAAGGAGTACTAAGCAGTTCAGGTATTGAGTTGTTGGATTTACTTGTGTGAATGACAGGAACGTTGGCTCCATCAAAACAAATGAAAGAGCTATGCTGCAAATGGAATAAAAGGAAGCAAGTTGTTTTAAAGAACTTAGTGCTTTTAGAAACATGTAGCGGAAAGCTCATCTGAAGTCCTACCTCCTTCTTCTCTTGTTCTTCTGAGCATTTTGATCTGCAGCTGACTGCATTTCTTTCACTAGCAGCCCCTATGGATTACAGTTCTATCTACCAGCGTGGCAGAATCTCATGGTGGCCAGGATGACAGCTGGGCCACTTGCACTTTCTTTTTTTTAAATTAAAATGCGTGTACAGTGTCTTCTCTTCTGGAGACATATTTTTTTCTGTATTTCCTTTCCTGTGGAAAGGAAGCATCATAGAGTTGGGGGGGTTTTCCCCCCATCACCTCTTGTGTTCCAAAGCAAGTGCCCTTGCATAGGAGTATTACACTGTAGTATTTTGTGCAACAGGAGGTTAGCTCGTGAGTGTATGAACAGACAGGGAGTGGGTTTTTTTCTCCCCTGTGTATGTATGTAATGGTGGACTGCTAAAATCGCTTTACTGACATGTATGTCTTCCAGTTAGCAAAGGAAACAGTATTCATGAAGCCTGGAGCAAGGGCTGAAAGCAGGGAGATCCTGTTCAGGCTGTTGAGTTGTTGCTGATGGCGACCTTTCTACTGCTGTGATTCTGGGAGACCCAGCAGCCATCTACAGCTGGATTAAGGCTGCTCTACTTGGATGGAGTGAGGCAGTGTTAACTTTCTTGGACCTGTGCAGACAGTGTACCATAGATGAACAGTGTGCTGTTTCAGGTAGGTGTGCGTAGAGGGTGATTTGCCATATCTGTTACTGGGAGGATTCATGTCATTCTTGTGATTGAAATTGGTCTGGGCTTCCACAAAACAGAGCTTTGATGTTTATAACAAAAAAGCAAAGGTGTGAGGTACTACTGTGGCCTCACATCCCACTGTGTAGTAGCTTGCCAAACTACTTCTCTAAGTTGTTGTCCTTGGGACTGTTGTTGCTGAAGTAGGAGAGGTGTATCAGTTGTCTAGAAGCAACTGCTTTCTTCACTGTGCGGTGGCTGCTGGCTTGTGCGTTTTTGATCAAAATATGGTTAGGCATATGTAGTTTGGGTATATCTCTATTTTAAAGCTTCTGGATTCCTCTTTCAGTTTGTTTTCTTGCTACCTCTGCCTTTTATGAGCTCCAGCAGGAACAGTCTGGGTGTAGTCCTCAGGTGTGGGGTGGATAGAGATGTTCCTATTGTGGTGTGTTTCTTGAGGATGCTGTAGCCAAGGTCAGTGAGACAGGTTGAGAATCAATGAGTAAATACAAAAAGGAAGGGGCTGGCTATAATGACTATCCCTCCCTAGGGATGTTTGTCTAGGCATATATAAAAGTGATTGTGGGCTGAGGTTTGCTATTGCTTCAAAACCTTAGCATGCAGCATGGTGAGTGCACAGGAGGTGTGTTTTTAAGCTAGCATAAACAAGCAGAGTAGTTTGAGTGCAGGGGGTTGCCTCAGAGTAACTTCTCTGGAGAAAATGGAGTAAAGTGTGCCACCTAAATGGGGAGTTGTGGTTCTTTCAGACATGACTTAACAGGTCCAAGTGCAGAGGGACGAAATATTTGAGAGCCTTGCAGTGTGCTTTTCAGAAAATAGTAGTAGCAAAGCTTATACTAGGAAGTTTCTAAGGAAAGATTTTCTGTGAAGAGCATTCCAGGAGGCTTGGTTTGGGAGTGCAGAGGTGAACGTGCTGCAGTTTCATTGGCAAGGAGTGTGCCTCTGCCTGACAAGTGGCACTTGCGATTTCTCCCTGTTTAAAGTACTTAGTTGCATTAGATGGGTGGGGGAGGAAGTTAAAGTACTCCGTTTTCCTTCAGTGATGTTGAAATGAATCGGATTTATGACATCAAGGGAGGATTGTAAGCCACATGTAGAAAACGTATTCCAGCTTTGCTGTATCTAACAAGCTTTTATTTTTCAAGTTTATGATACTGTGTAATGTTATGCCTTACTAGTCTGAAGTAAGCATTTCAGCAAAACTGAGTGCTCATTCACTGGCTTCCACATCTCACTGAAACACAGTGGTTTGCAAGTGCTTTCTGTTCCACAGAACTTCTGTTTTCTTAGTTTTTTGGACTGTTGCCTAGTGTTGCTATTTCATGCTCTTACCATAAACTGGTGCGTTAAAACAGGATGCCTTTGTCTGCGTGGTGCATTAAAACAGAATGCCTTTGTGCCTCGGGCGCTGCTGGTTTGAAGGAAGGGGTTTGGTGGGGAGGAGCGGGTGGCTGGTGCTTACAGGCCACCGGAGGAACCAGGCAAAGTTATGCCCATTCCTGGGGCCCTAGTAGTAAAGTATTCCTTCCTCAATGTTTCCCTGCTGTTTTACTTTGGCTCTGCAAGTTACCCAAGCTGCAAAGAGTTCCTGGCTCTTGGGGCTCAAGGATATGTTGGGTAGTTGATGGTGGAGTGCCTCTGCCATCTTCCCTATAGTCTCCAGGCAGCAATGAGGGCATGGAGGCCCTGTGTTGTGGGGCTGCTGATGAAGTCCTGCTTGTCCCGTAGCACATGTTGCTGAATCCAGGCTGACCCTCTGCTAATTAAGCTTTGGTGGTAGGACTCTTGTGTCTCATGGCAAATAAATTCAGCAAAAGATTATTTTTGAAACCGAGCAGTCTTCAGCTGCGCCTGTTGGTAGGCACAGAGTGATTGCTTTGGCTGTCTTCTGCTGCACCTGGCTTCTGGGTGGCAGGAAGGGGAACATGGCAATGGAGGGCTCTTGCTATGCTGCATTCAATGATTGCTTTCCTCTAGGTATTTTTTGGCTGTCTTGTTACTAAACCTCCAGTAGTCTTGCTGGAATATGGTAGTTTTCAAAGTCCCATGCAGTTTCACTTGGGAATTGTGCATATGTGATAAAACTCACGGGGGGAGGATTTCCTCTCTCCTTGATAAAAATAGTCTTTGGCTAGGGAGAAATTGCAGTTCCCAGAAACTTAACTTGATGCACTGGGCAAAAGTTGGCCTATTGGGAAGTGCTTGCTGCAGATTTGCTCATGAGCTCCCAGAGGGCAGTTTAATGGTACTGTCTCTGACAGCTGAAAGGCTGAGAGGAGAGTAGCTGTATGTGGGACATGGGAGAGGAATATTCTACAGAAATCAGTCGTTGTTGGCTGTGGATTAATTTATCTGAGAATTTTGGAAATCGGTCTTGGATATTTGGGGCTAAAGACTAATCAACTGGTGTCTGAAGCTGATTTCCTCTTCAGAAATGAAGACTAGCAAAAGGAGTGAAGTGAGTACCTGAGAGGTCTGATTATTTATTTGCAAAACAGAGCAATTAGGTTGTCCTCCCTGATGTTTTATTATCCCAGAATTAGTCCAGAGGTATGTGTGTAGGAGGACTGGATGGGAAAACCCATAAACAGACAGTGGTGGATGGGAGAGCTGGCACCGCTCAAGCTGGCCCTGTTGTGGGGCCAAGCAGAAGTTGCAGTGGGACCAGCCTCACTATAGGCTGTCCTGGAGGTGTAGGTTGACTATACTGCAGTGTGCTGTCTGAGGCTCTTTTCAGATTAATTGGTGGGGTTTCATAATGAAAAATGCTTCCTCCTGTGGTACCATCACCATACCCCCGCAGCAGGTACTGATTCTTACAGCATTCCCGGTCCCTGATTCCTTATGGGTCAGAGGGAGAGCAAAGTTGTTCCTGTTTCCTCTGTGCAAGTTGTATTTTGACAGGTAAGATGATGTAACAGCATGAATACAACTTTGATGAGTTTTTCCTTGTAGGTAATGTATACCAGACTGGTTTTGTTACTAAGTCACTTAAAGAGGGTAACTTAAATGAATATATTGCTGCTGTGTCAGAGAACTCTATCTCAAGTTAATCAGTAAAGACTAGGCTCTATTTAAGTTAGTAATATGCTTACTTATTGCTTCTTCCTACTTAAAAAAGGATTGTAGTGATTCTGCTGTTGCGGACCATGGGGAATGAAAACATTCAAAATATGAACTTCGGTCCTCTTGCCGGTTGCCATAGAAATCTAAATAAAGAATGTTCTGCAAATAGTGTAAATATAGCACTTAACTTTCACAGCTCTCACTTTCTTAAAAAGACATGCCATTGTTCAGATTTCTGTAGTAACTAATCAGTAAGGGCTACTGAATGCATCTGAATAAAATTGCTGTAGATGTGCTGTATTTACACTGTTTGCAAAGTATTCTCAGTATCAGAACTTTTCCATTGCTGATTTTTAACATCAGTTTGTTGTTGAGAGTGGCCATGGTGAATGAAACCAGAAAAAGCTGCTTTTGCAGCTCTTACAAAGAATTCAAATGCTCGAAGTTTTATGCATTATGGATGAGTCTCCTACAGAACTGTTCCTATAATTCCAGCGGGAAATGTGACCCAGTGACATGCAGAGCAACCATCTTAAAGCTGCAGCTAGAAACTTGGGAAGCAGCAAGAGGTCTTGTCTGGAAATGTGCTGCTCTTCTGGGGACCACCCAGACCCTCCCTGGTCCAGGTTTTTCACTCAACTCATTTCATAGTCCGGGAGTGGGGAATGGAGACGAGCTGGCTTTTGGGTGTCTTTGGCGTCTGCAAGTGGCATGGTCTGACTTCTGGCAAGTTAGTTTGTGATCTAATAATCCTTTTAGGAGCTGAGAGAGACTTTGTTGCAGAGTAAAGCTGCTGCAGGTTTCCCCCTCTGCCCTTAGGAACACATATTATGAATGTGTTATCTGGTGGGACCTGATGGCATTTTCACCACTTTTCATTGTTTTCGAAGTAAATATTAAGACTTATTTTTTTTAGGAGCAGTCACTGTGGTTTCATCAGTTTTCCCCTGTTTCCAGTCATCTCATATAATGTAAATCACTTTTATATTCCATTGATTTTATTTTTTCTTTTGATTTTTTAAATTTTATTTTTCTAGGGCTGTCTGGCTGGTAGTAGTAACCTACTTGCAGAAAGAGAGCTATAAGCATGTAAGAATTTTAAATGAGTTTCCATCTGGTGTTGGTTTTGGCTTGGTAACAGGAATAAAAATGTTTTGCATTTCTACGAAGTAGAGGATTTTTTTTTTTTCTGCCTGAAAGTTAAAAACGGAATCTAGAAAGCAAAATGGAAATTTACAGATTTCTGGAGCCAGGTCACTGAGCTTGTGCCCTTACATCAGCACACAGCTGAGGGAAACAAAAAAGCACCTACACCATGTGATGGGTGGGCAAGCTTTGGATTTTTATGGGCAAGTCTGAGCTGGTATGACTTCTCAACAGCTCTCGAAGCAATGTAGCTGTACTCCTGAGATGCTGTGCTCTTGGAAATTTCTAAGTTAGCCCTACCAGTCATCTGTAATTAAATCAAATGCAGTTCTCACACCTACATCATGTTCAGGTGTTGGACTGGATAATTCTGTGCGCTACTTCTTTGGGTGTTGGCGTTCCACTAGCTAATTAACATCCTAGTGCAGGTTTGGAGAGAAGCAGGCAGCAATTCTAGATGGGGATGTTAATGCCACTTTCTGGCTTTTTTTTTTTTTTTTTTTCTTTCTTCTCACTGCTCCCACTTCTCATCTTGCCCTGGTGCTAAAGGTTTTGCAGATGTTGTCAATTTTACTGTATTTGTCCAGAAAATGCAGGCATCTTTTTAACGAATGGGATGATGTTGCATGAGGACAGTGCTGGGAGGTCTGCTCCTCTCTCTCAGTGACTGTGTCTTTATTTGGTGGGGTTAGTGCTGGTCTGTTGCTGTCTTCAGCTCTGTGCCATGCATGCTGCATGAATGGCCGTGGAGGGTGCTTCACCTTCATGTCACTCTAGCGTGGTCTGACCAGTGTGCCTCTGTAGGGAAATCAGATCCTTTCCTGTGGAGGACTGGTGCCTGAATGTACCTCTGAAAGTGGGAAGGAATAATACAGAAGTCATTCAGCATGGCGGAGACCTTTTTTTTTGCTTGAGGTCAAAAGGATCCGGGAGACAGATTTATTATTTAATGGCTATTTGATAATGTTTCGGGTCTGTTTTCTTGACATCATGCCGAAAGATAAATAGTTGTTTCAGTAGCAGTTTTACCAGACTTTTGTGATAAGAAGCTGATCTGAACTCAAAGTGATTTTTTTAATGGATCTGCAATTTTACTGTATTTTTTTTCTCTGTGTCCCACTTTCTAAAAAGCCTACTCAGCAAATCTAGCAACTGTTGTATCAGTTGACTATTGGCTGTGTTTTTTAGATGCTTGCAAAAATACTAGATGGCGGAATTTTATCTAAGCAATTCTTTCCTTAGATTTGTGCAAATATGGTGTTGCATTTCTTTTCCTCCACTAGCTCATCAAAATTTAAAGCAGTTCTCACTAAGGCATAATACGATAAAGTTGAATTTAGATACAACATTGCCAACTAATTATAGTCTAGTGCACTAATTTAAATGTAGCTTGGAACACAATTAATTGCATTTGAAACAATTTCAACTGCAAACTAAGTATGCTTTTTTGGACTTCTGATTTATATATGATGTTTGACTGCTTTTAGCTATTGGCTCTTTTTCTGTCCCCCCAGAAAGAAATGGCTTGTTTAATATTCATTTAATAAATGTATGATATATTTTTCAGTGTCTTCAACAGCTACCAAAATTCAGAGATTTTTAGGTAGGCTCTTCTGTGTTCCCCTCTTCAAAGAACCAGAGATTCACAGAACAGCAAACAATTGATAAACTGAAGGTTAGAAAATAAAGGTGGAAATTTTAAGTTACGAACTTCTGGATTTTGGTCTTCCAGCCCAAACTATTCTGTGATTCTCACTTTGATGAGAGCAGGGAGGTCGACGTGTAATCTGCCTGCACTACTCAGGACCCATGTCCAGCTATGTAGGACATGCCTCAGCGTGGTGATTAAAGAGGAGCTGGAGTTGTGCTGCTTTCAGGGAAACAATACTGGGGTTTTTTCTGTATTTGTTTATTTTTTAACTATCATAACTTGGAGTGTCAAGTGAAATCACCAAACTTTGCAGCCCTGTGATTTTACGAACTGCATATAGGTGTGCAAGCCATTCAGTTTTGAGCACTGCAGAAATAACAGCTTCAACTGAATTTCTTCGGTTGTAATTGCAACTGAGAGAGGATGAGTATATGGGTGCAAAAGGCTGTCTGCGAGAGGAGTTATCACAGACCAAAGAATATCCTTTTAGCTGGATGGCTTTGAGTAGAATGAAAATTAGTATTACAGCTAAGTCAGTGAGTTACTGCTGGAAGGGGCTATCCTTATTCCCTTTTGTTTTGTTTATTTGGGTTGGTGGTTTTTTGTTTGGTTGGGTGTTTTTGAGTTTTATGGTTTTTTTCCACATGTTGTGTGATGGGGTTCTGCCCCCTTGTTTCAGTCAGCTCTAGGACTTTTTAAATATTAGTCACTAGGACTTAAATACAGTGTTAAGGTTCATCCCTCTCCCTCTGCCCCATTGTGCATTTTGCTGGATTAGTTCCCTGTGTACTCTAGCTGCCCAATTAAATGGGTATTTGGAAGGGGCACAGGAGGATCAGGAGGTGTGAGAAACTGCCTTTGCCCTCATATGTTCTGGAAGGCTGAGGGTGTGCCAAGCCCACCACTTAAGTGGGAGCCCCACTGAAAAGAAGTGCTCTGGAAATCCAAATTAAAGTATTTCTTATGAAAAGGGAGAAGGACTCGTCAACAGAGAAGCAAAACTTGCGTAGTTCTGTTGTTTCACTGGGCACAGTGGTGTCAGATTCTGGGTGCAGTGAGTTTTATTTTCTCAGAAACATAACAAATTCATTGGGTTAAGGGAGAGGTCTGTCAGGGCTATTGCAAGCTGGAATTAGTCAGATTGAAGACAGATGTTGAAATGCAGTGAGTATTCATCTCCAGCACTTCATAGTAGGTAAAAATGCAGCTTTCTACTCTTAAATCCTTGTTATCTTGCCATCTTGGTTATCTGTTGCTTATTTGATGCCTGTGTTCTAGGTGTGAATTCTCAGAAGCAGTAGTCCTCTGGGTTTCCTTTCAGGTGTGAGGAGGAGGGGGAGGCTGACCTCTGGTGCAAGCTCATGAGAAATAGTACTGTGAGAAATTGCCTCTTGCCTGAGCGGAACCTGGCTTCTTCTCCAGCAGCAGAGGGTTACTGAGCCTTTTTCACTCACCCTTGTTTGTCTTCCTCTGACAGAAAAAATATACACCAATTATCTTGTTGATTACATGGTGCAATTTCCTGTTTCATTTTAAATTGCAGCAGTGCTGTGCCACTGCCAGCTTAAGGACCTCTGACACCACTTTGGCCTTGACTTTTACAGACATCGGTCATAGACTATTCTGTAGTAATCTGTCAAAAAAAGAGTACTGCAAAATGTGAATGGACTCTGTGAATAAACGTTTCTAATACTTCTCCAGTGGAAGCATCAGGGGTGTAAAGCTTTTGTGCTGTGGAAGACTGCTGCAGCTGGTGTTGGGTTTAAATTGGTCATTGTGTCTGACAGCTATTCTGACAGCTGGTACTTGCAGTTGGGTACACTGCAGCAGCAGCATCTCTGGGGAGAGCTGAGATGTTGGGCATGAGCTCAGGTCTCTCCCTTTCACCATGAAAGATTTATTCTTTCATGGAACTTGGCACCAGTGTTAAGTGCTTTGGAAAAGCCTGTATAAGTAGATGCATTTTGATAATGTAATTTAGTTGTTGTAGATGTTCTCCTGGAAGGATGTGGTAATATCCTGTAAGAGACGGAACATCAGCTCCTGCAATTGCTAAGGGAAAAATATGATTCATTATGCCTTAACAATTGATGAGTCTTGAGCTATTTTTACTATTTCTTGATCTAAAACAAGAAGTTAACTTAATTTGCTGCATGTTTGCTCACAACTCAATAGTAGCGTAGTGAAATGAGTGAGGATTAAAATTACTCTGTTTTGAGATGTCTTGCTGTTGGAAATTGCTTCTGTGGATTGCAGGGTTGATCACTAGTGAGCTGGTGCAGTAGTTACTTGAAAGACGAACTCTGGTAGGAACGTGGTAGCTCTAAACACACTCCAGTCATGGGCTCAGAAATATACATTATCCCATAGTTTGTAAATTGTTCAGTCCCAGGTTTGTTGTTCACAGTTGTGTTCCACCAAACAGAGCAACTAAATAGATTGCCCTAGAAGAAATGCTGTTGGGTCAGGCCCGTTTATAGACCCTTGGATTTTGTATGGATTAACATTAGCTTTGTGCTTCACTCAAATTTGAGTGTTTATTACCTGTTTATTATTCTTATACCGCGGAAAGTTAAACTGATACAGTAGATTTATCTTGTTATTAGCTAGCATAAATTGCTGCTTCATTTATCACTGAAACAGTATTTATATTTTATGTTTTATATTTATATTTTGTTTTGAGAGGTTTTTTGGTTTGTGATGGGGTTTTTTGTTTGTTTGTTTTGTTTTTGTTGTTATGAAGTGCCTTACCTTTATCTGGAATGAAGGAAACAGTTTTTATTAGTAGTAAATAGTAAGCAATTTGTAAGCAGCTTAGGTTTACTATTGATAATGTACACTTGCATATTATCTATTGTCAGTGGCTCTGCAGATGTTTTGCAGACTTTCAGGAAGACTTTCCTGTCCTGGAAATTAGGAGTTAAGAATATTAGAAGATGTGTGGTTCTAGGCAGCAAGTTGCTTCATAGCAGTAGGTGACAGTAGGCTCTTCACTCATCTTGCCTGTCTTGTGTGGGCAGGTTTGGCTGAATTCCTGAAAATCCATCTTACCTTGCAGGGGCTTTGGTGTAAGAGTGGTTAGTCTGAGTCTCCTCTGACTGTTGAGATATTCATATTTGTGAGTAATAGATGGCTTCGGTTTTGTAGGGCTCTTATCATGTGTTGTTTATTGGTTTATCACTTTCTTGTACCTTGCTGTGGTTCTCTGGTTTGGAAATTGTGGAGAAGGTAACTCTGACTCCGTGTTTTGTGCACAGGATATACCTCAATGGAGGGTCTCTAAGCAGTGTCAAAATGAGCGATTAATACCCTTGTAAAGGATGTTGGATTCTCTCTTCCAGGTTGTTTTAACACACCTGCCAAGAAGCCACAGGTACTACTTGTGGTGATTGTGGTTTTTAGTAGGTTTGTAAAACATCCTATAGTGATCTTTGGCAATTTGTACAAGGCCCTTCTCACTGTTAATAGTAAAATAGAATCCTTGATCTTCCATTCTCTGAGCTGTTACTCTGTGTTTAGCCTCAACTATGATTTTTTTCATTAGCTTAATATTTAAAGAAATCTTGTGATCCGGTTCAACCGATACATTTTTAAAAAATAAAGTATTGGGTAAGTTGTAGCTAACTAATAGGAATGTACATCACACAGGTGCGTGATTGCAGGTAGTTACCATTTTATGGTACTTGAGAGAGTGATTCAACCTAAGGAAGTCTGAGGTTTATTGGCATTCTAGGTGTGCTCTTTTACTGTGCAAATAAAGGGAATGTTACCCTTGCTAAACCGCGTCTCTGAAGAAGAGATGGAGGCTTGAAAAAAACAAGTTTTAAGTCCAAAAGAAGAATCTGATGTTCTAGCTGGTCTTCATCAGGTGAAATAAAATCCCTTCTTCAAAACTTCTATAGTATCTGTCTCTTTTTCTAACTGTAATCGCTGTTCTTCTGTTTCATTACCTCCAGTAATCACCGTCACTTCTTTTTGCGTAAAACTTGACTGCCACCTTTACTCTGAACAGGGCCCTATTGTATCTATACATATGGGTGAATAAGCTACATTCTGTCGTGGGGAAGGTCTGCCATAAAGAGGTGTGTGTATGCTATTTCTTTAGATTTAGTTTCTAGCTGTTATTTTATTTGGCAAAACTTAGAAAAAGCTGCTTGTGTAATAGACAAATTGAAAGAAAAATATTTCCAACAGTTTATTTTAAAGGAATTGCATTTGTTGTAAATATATGAAGGCAATACAGTGGATGAAACTTTCATGGTACCTTGTATCTTTATCAGGCAAAGATAGACTTTGTCTAAGTTCGGTTAAATTATACCATTGGTTGTGTTTTGTGCATCAGAAAATTGATACTAATTTCAAAGTAACAGTTGTCCCTTTTTACTGAAACAACAGAATTTTTAGTCACTATTTAAAACGAAACCTTTCCTCGCAGCTGGAGAGAAAACACAGTGTGTGTTTGGAAAACGCAGACTGCTTATACTGTGTATTTGTATTTACAGGCAGGTACCCTATTTCACTGTGATGTGTAGGTTAAATGTGAAGAATGAAGTTTTGAAGTAGTTGGTTAGACTATCCGCAGTTTAAGCATCGTTTGGCTCATAACTTGTTGAATGGTGCTGGAGCTCAGAAGGGTAGAAGGTGGGCGTGGTGCTGGTGAAGCCTGGGCTGCTGTGAAGGCCTGGCAGCACCTCAGTCTAACAGGCCTCTGACTGTTTTGGGCCGCTGTAGTGGGAGGGATACAGGGGTGGCTTCTGTGAGAAGCTGTTAGAAGCTTCTCCTGTGGCCCATGGAGCCAGTGCTAGCTGGCTCTGAGACAGACCCATCAGTGGCCAAGCCCATCAGCAATAGTATCTCTGAGGTAACATTTAAGAAGGGCAAAAAACTGCTGTGCAACAGCAGCCAGGAGGGAGGAGTGAGAATGACAGAGAAACAACTCTGCAGGCCAGTGAAGGCCTCTGCAAGGTCAGTGAAGAATGAGGGGGAGGAGGTGCTCCAGCTGCTGGAGCAAGAAATTCCCCTGCAGCCTGTGGTAAAGACCATGGTGACGCAGGCTGTACCTCTGCTTACTGTGGAGGTCCACAGTGGAGCAGATATCCGCCTCCAGCCTGTGGAGGACTCCACACTGAGTAGATGGATGCCCGAAGGAGACTGTGACCTTGTGGAGACTCACACTGGAGCAGTCTCCTGACAGGACCTGTGGACCCATGAAGAGCAGAGCCCACTTTGGAGCAGGTTTGCTGGCAGGATTTGTGACCCTATGGGGGACCTCCCCTGGAGCAGTTCACTGAAGAAGGTTGTGTCTAGTGGGAGGGACCCCCCACTAGAACAGGGGAAGAGAATGAGGAGGAGGGAGTGGCAGAGACTGTGTGATGAACTGACTGCAGCCCCTGGTCCTTGTCCCCTGCCCCGCTCGAGGGGAAGAGGTAGAAAGAATTGGGAGTGAAGTCGAGCCTGGGAAGAAGGTAGGGGTGAGGGGAAGGTGTTTTAAGATTTGGGTTTAATTCTTGTTACCCTACTCCTGATTTGATTGGCAATAAATTAAATTAGTTTCCCCAAACAAGTCTATTTTGCCTGTGATAGTAATTGCTGAGCGATCTCCCTGCCCTTAACTCAACCTGCAAGCCTGTTGTTATATTTTCTCTCGCCTGTTCATTTGAGGGGAGGGAGTGATTGAGCAGCTTGGTGGGTACCTGGCGTCCAGCCAGGATCCACCCACCACAGTGACCTGGCTTTGGAAAACAACATGCTAGTTTGAAGCAAAAGAGGAGGACTGTTGTCTTCTTTAAATGGTATCCCTTCGGAAGTCTTTTTGTCCATTTTTATGTCAGCAGTGATCTGTCTCAGACTTATTCAAAGATATTCTTTACCAGGAGGGAAGTGGACGTGACCCTGGCAAGGAAACGCTGTCCCTGGTCTGGGAGGGTTGTCCATTGCACCTGAGACAAGGGAAGAGTGCCAGATGACTTAGGTAACATTTATTTCCTCTCTTGGGGTTTGCTTTATTTGAGCCATCATAAGAGAATTCTTTGCTTGGCTTATACAAAGCACAGTCTCTTCATTAGCCCTGTTAGGGATTTTTTTGGGGCATCACAGGATTTTTTGAAAGCCTTCTTGTGATAAAGGTGGCAACTGCTTGTGGGTTTTTAACTGTTCTCTTCTTTATCAGCTATTTCTTACATGGAAGTGGGAAACAAAGCTGCTGCTGCTTTTGAGTCTGCCAAACCTCTGGAAGTGCCCCTTCAGGTTGTGTGTCCAGTGTTCATTAGGTGTTAGGTGGACTACTCCATTCTCAGCTAATGCACCGCCATAGTCAAATAAATCACTTGCTGGTACCATATCTTTGCTACCCCACACCATTAGGTTTGAAAGCTCTGTTTTTGCTCACTGTGCCAGCTACGTTAGGATTGTGATAAATTTAAACATAAATCTTCATGTGCCTGTTTAGTGACCAACAAAGAAGGATGTTGTATATAATGTAGTTTTTCAGTGCCAGTCAACAACCACTGCAGTGTACATTTTGCATACAGGTATCCCTAATTGGGACTTCATCTTCTATAGTGGTTTTTCATTGAGTATGGTGAGCTTTTAAAAGTATCATGTATTTTCTGCTGGTTTGATACGGTGATCTTACAAAAAGATGAGCAGCAAAGCCCCATCTCTTTGGAATACTTGGTGAACGGCAATAACTGGGGTTTTAAATAATCCTGTTTAATCCACATACAGCACTATGTCTGTGCTATACTAATTACGGATAAATTTTTGGTAACTAGAAATAGATTTGGGTGTTTATGTCTTTTAGCAGACTATCATAGAATAATAGAATGTTTCAGG
>VZZY01015866.1:0-12059 GCA_013400335.1 Eurystomus gularis
TAACATTCTATGACTCTATGAAATACACCTCTAATAATTATATTGGTGCAAAAAAATAGTGTGTGCATCTCCTTTGTGTTATCCCTGTGAGGCAAGGCTTTTATTCTACTACTCTATAAAAAGCCTGCTGTAAAAGCTGTCAACAATATACTAATGTTCACTTAGGGAGGGGGAAAAAAAAAAAAAAGCATTTCTCTATCTCTCTCTATCGTCCTCCATTATGTAGCTACAGACAGCAACAGTGAGTCCCCTTCACCTTCTCAAGGCTGAAAAGAGCCACCTCCCCCAGCTTTTCCTCATCTGTTACTGCTCAAGCCATCCCCCTAATAACTTAGTACATCAGGGTCTTCCTTGTGCTAGAGAGCCCAAACTGGACCAGGCACCCTTCTCTCATACTGCTTTAAATACAGCCTAGGATGCAGTTGGCCTCCCTCATCCCAGAATGTCCAGCTGACACCTGCTCAGCTCCTTGCCTACCATGTCCACCAGGTCTCCTTCCAATGGGTCAAGTTTCCTTGGCATAAATCTGGCCCTAATTTTCTCTACTGCAAGAAGAATTCAGGAAATAAATTTGGAGTTTGTGTAAAATCCCTAACTCTCAGAGCACACGGAAAAGGAGGTAGTCTGGATAATGTTTCATTTTGTAAAGTTTCTGCTGTCAGGATGCCAGTAGGATGTGGTCTGGGAAAGGAGAGATGGATTTGTTTATGCAGACAACAGTCGCCAATTCAAGCGAGAAATGCAGAGCTCCACAGAAACTCCAGCAGAACAAGTGATGCCCATGCAGACTCCAAACTGTGCTCATCCAGCCAGCACCAGTTAGTCTGGTTGTACATTCACATTACGAAGCACAGGCCTTTAGGAGATTTTTGTGTTGTGCAATATCGAAAAAATGTTTTTAAAGCCAAAATGACTAGTTGAAATCCCTTGGCACCAGAGGAAAGGCAAGGATTTCCATCTAAACTTTGGTGTACAATTCATTTGAGCAGCCTGAGTAAGACAACAGCACTGCCTTAAGTGATAGCAATCCACTTTCAAAAAGCAATGGGAAAACAGCCACGTGCACTGCTCATAGAGGAATTAGTATGTGAGATTTCAAAGCGGTTGTCTGATGTGAACAATGTTGTGACAAACTATATAAAACCACATTTCTGCTGCTTCTTGTTGTATAATGCCTGTATTTCCATATTCCTAAAAATCTAAATTCCTAAAAATACTTCAAATCAAGCTACAAAAAACCTCCATTTGTATTTTCTTTAAGCATAAATGCAATCCCAGTAAAAAAAGAGATAACTGGTAGCACCATCAAAGTTAACTGCTTGAGCTAAAGGACTGTAAAACTTACACTACATCAGGTTTCTAATTGTTCAGAGAAACAGAGAACATTTACTTGAGGTCCTGGGGAAACTGTAAGCTTGGATAGATAGATTAACATACAAAACCCACAGAAATGCCAGCAGGAACCATATCTAACAAACACGAGCAGTACCTATGTCACCGCATACCAAGGGTGCAGGCAGGCAACAGATGTGCAGTGCTTCAGGTTTTTCTGCTTCTTTAGTATGCAATGAAAGCACCTGCTGATTTTGTGACCTTTTCACAGAACAGGCTCATTGAACTGCACCTCTTTATGCCACCTGGTGCAAGCCAGGAATAATAAGTATGCTGTTATGCCCAGAATAATTTTAAGTTTTCAAAATGAATGCCAATGAATGTCAGCACTGCTTCCAAGCCTTCACAAACAGTTCAAATACAGGGGAGATGATCAAGTCTCAGAGCACTGGCATCTTCCAGCTGTTAGACAGGCCCAGGTTGCTAGTATTTGTCCATCCTATATAGCAAAGGAGAGAGAGGTCAAAAAACTGGGGGAAAAAAAAAGAAGAAATTTATGGCAAATGATACTTAAAAGTAGTCCGTAATTTGAAAATGCTAAGTACCTTCCCATTTAACTTCAATAGTATCTCAGTACAGGCACCAAGAATCGCTTTTTGCTGTTCAAGTCATTGCACAAAGCTCTAGCGTCATGACAAGAGTTTGAGACTCCTTGGTAGCATGCTCCCAGACTGTGCATGTGGAGTAATAAAAATAACAGAATTAACTTCATCTTATTGAATGGCGTGTCAGCAAAGTGCTGGAAAGAATGGAGACACCTCAAAATTCAAGGCACTGCAGGTTACAGACAACTCTTCAGCAAACTTCCTCTGCCAGAGACTGAGGCTGTATCATGCCTCCTGTTGGACAGGGAAAACACAGAATGATGGTCCCTTGCTCAAAAAGTATCTCAAAGAGGTACCATATGCAAAACTAACATTTTTGTGCACAATTTGAGCAACCCACCCACCTGCCCAGGCCCACTACTGAGTTGTGCTGCTGTCTGCTGTATGACAGGGATTACAACAGCCAAGTAGCAGAACATCAGCAGAAGGATGGCTAATGCAGCTGCAGACCCAAGGGTGTGCAGTGCTCTTTGATATCCCTTACAAAACAAAGTTTATCCATTTTCTGACATGTGTAAATTAGCATTTTTCCCATCCGATTTTTTCATAAACAACAGATGGACACTATTTTTCTTAATTATTCATCCAGTAAATGCAAACCAGTAGTACCTCTTGGGTTTCAGTGGGCAAAGTAACAGAGGATAGATAGAGGAACAGTTTCAAATCCTTGTTCTTCACTGAGAGCACTAGCAGACCAAGGGTATCAGACATCATGAAAATATTTTTTTAAGAAGCTCTTTCAGCCTTTCAAAGAAATGCAATGCGTGATTCTTTTTCTGATTATGCCTTGACTTTAAAACATGTGCATTACTGAAATATTTAATGTTTACTCTAAATCTCAGCATTTTTGCTATAAACTTTATTAGAAGGAATCCATAAATGTCAGCAAGGGATTCAAAAATATGCAGTGGACTGAACTGATTATAGTAAGTAGCAAACTGTGATATTTTAAAAACCCTTAGCATTCCAGTGCATGCATATTTTGAGGTCTTTAGAAATGGATGTGAACTACTTCTCTCCTCATACACTACAGGAAATAAGAACTGTGAACACAAATCAGAAGACGTAACACTATCAACAGAGAGCAACAATTTTATCTCTTCGCCTCTTCTAAGTTCAAGCTCACAAGTTACTAACTACCAGTCTCTTCAGATGGTAAATGCACAGTTCATGCTCTAGACACTTTTTAATAGCGTAAAAGAGCAGCCATTTCTCTAAACAGGAACCAGAAGATTCTGGCTTAACATTTATTTCCCAAGCATCCTGGCTTCATTGCTTTCTTGAACATAACAAGTTCAACTGATCGAAATAGCAGACCCACAAAAATATTGCCTCCCCATTACTAAGAATTGTGATTTGTTTCAGTCACTGATGTTCCAAGAATAAAAGAAAAACTGTATTTTTAACATATGTTTATTACATTTTTGCACAGGCAGTTTTATAGATAATTCTCCCATCTCGGCTTGCTCTATATTGACTCTGAGTTCTCCAGCATGCTATGAATTACATTACCTCCCAGGTTTTAGGTCCCAGGGCTTCAATTTCAAGAGTGGGCTTTTTCTGGCTTTCACAATTTCCTAGCTTCTTCTGGGAACGCCCATTCCATGCTGATCCTCCTCAAATTTTCCCATCAGGTTTATTAACTCTGTTCTAGTTGTTTTTTGGTCTCCATCTGGTGCCTGGAGGGTATGTCTGCTCAGGCACATGTATTTAGGGGTTTCTGCAGGAGCAACCAGCACACAACCTAGTCTAAGTGCATGCACGCTTCAAACACATCAAAGACTTATGTGCACAAACACCACATCTACATATCCTGTAACACAGACCCAGATAAACCTAAGTGTAAAGATCATTACCCTCAAATACTCCTAAGAACCCACCTTGCCCTGGCACACGCTGCCGTAACAATTATTTTGGTCTCCTGTGCTGTATGCAGCCTAACAATATCTAAGCAGTCTTACCAGTTTAAAATGGCATTAAGGGACAAGACCATATGCTCACCATATCTTTAATGACTGATATTACACAAGTAGGTAACACTTTCAGACGTCCACTTATTAAACACAGTATTTTGAAAAAAAGCAGTAGTAGGTGAAAAGAAAGGGATCTGGGACTATTCTTCCTCCCAAGATCCCTTCTCCCAACCACAAACTAGATTATCAGTCAAGCTCACTCCTTTCTTCCCATCTAGGTCTAACTTTCAGCCAGTCTGAAGTTCCCCAGGAATAGAATTATTTTAACAACTAGAATTTAGCTGTATGCATTAAAATAAAATAAAATAAAATAAAAATATATAGTGTCTGCCACACAGAATTGCCATATATAGAAGGAGCATAACACGTTACCACAAAGAATTGCTTTGAGAAGGGCTGGGGACACCAGAGTAGGACTCATGAGTGTGTAGCTTCCCAGTGCAAACATGCGTACAGTTTTGGAGGGTTCCCAAGTTTTATACGTAAAGCCATTCATTTTTCTCAACAAGCAGTAATCTCTCCCTTGCTCTCTGCATGCTGGCACCTACCCAAAGAAATAAGTAAGAATATCCAAGTTGTTTTCCAGGAGAAGCATGATTTATAATGCTTCCCTCCTAAAGCTTAGTAACCAAATCCTGCTCAACTGCTGGTCATCACATTAGGCTCAATCACACCCTTTGCAAGGCAAGGCCCACCTTGGGTAGAAATGGAAGGTCATGTTGCACCCAGAGTCCAAACCTTCTTGTTCTCTGCAGAAACATTCTACATTTTCTAATCCCAGCCTTAAAATTGCCTGCCCAGATAGTTTTATGCCCAGTAAAGGGCTTCTTCAAACTACTGCTCCAATGTGCATGTGACGATTGACAACAGTGTCTTAAAATCAGCCCAGGGAAGGGGAAGAGGCAGTGACTGAGTGTCTCTGAAGGGTATTTCTCTCTCTTTTAATAAATCTTCAATAAACCTTTTTAGCTCTTTAATGAAAAATCTCTTAATGAGCAAGTCTGGAAGTACAATGTTCATCAGACTGGAAAATCCCAGCTTATATAATGATTTCCCCTCTTACACACCTTATGGCAAATCCTTTATTGTTCAGGGTACTTAATGCCCTAATTGGTGCTAGGACTTCACCACGCATGGCACCACACACATACACAAATCTTAAGGACCTCCATATAGTACTCACATCCTAGTATCTTAGAATACAGTTTACACCTAACATGCAGCTATGCTGAAGGAAGGCATTATTCCAGAAAGGAAGGGCTTGTTGCATGTGTATTAAGAGGGGGAAAATACTTGCTGATCAGATCATTTAATTCCAGATTTTCAAGAGGCTTAGCTGGCCATCTCATACACGACTGCTATAAGACAGCAAATAACTAAGACTCACAGCCAGAAAAAGTGCTTTTATTTACAAGTTTATTCTTGCCTCAGACTGGTGACACCCAGTAACCTTCATGTTTAATAGAACTGAAATTTTAAGTGCTAATAGAGAAGTCACAACTCTCTTCTCCAAAGGTGGGCACAGAGCAACCTCCCTGCCAAGCCTACACTGGGAACTCACACATAGTGGGTCCGCCTTTTCCTTCATGTGTAATGAATATCACATGGTTCTAACAGGTATTTAAGTGCCTATCTGGCACCACAGTTTGCAGATATGGACTTTCACTCCTAGAAATTAAGGTATCTTTCCATAATCCTAGATTTCCTTAGGAAAACCTCCTGTACTAGAGCATCACTACTTTCATTTGTCAAGAAAGATCTGTCTTAGGAGGGATCAAGCTAACATTTATGTGGCACTGAAGACAAAAACATTTTCCCGTGGTAGCTCTTTAGGCTACATTCTTACTCCCTGAAATAAAATACCATTTTGTATCTGTCTCCTAGGGAGAAACAATGAGCAGACACAGCTCAAAGGTTCTAAAAATCAGATAATGACCCTAACAATAATTACGCTATGACAAATATATTGGAGGTGGAGGTTTTTCAGCTGCTGCCATACATTTTTGCAGGTCTAAATAACTGGGCTAATAATTATTCAGAAGGTCAACTCATTTCGGAGAGTGCAGTAAGTGAATAATCATCCAGGTCAGATGCAGACTAGAGCCCTGCTCTTCGGCATGGCTAGTCAGTGGGTACTCGCTATTTAAATATGCTGTTGGTGGCCACAAGAAAAATATACTAGCTTGGGCTTTGTGTGTTGTTTCTGAAACAAATAGCACTACTTAAATTTGGCTAATTCAACAAATCATCTGTTGGGTTTATTTCTGCCTACTTTCTCCCACTAGATTTTAAGACCATGACAGTTCCACTAGGAACCACTGAAACCAGTCACAGTTCAAAGGTACTCCAGTGTGGTTTGGTTATGCTTTCGGCTTTCTAGTGCCAAAGTTGAGCAGAACGGCATCCAGTTTCATGCTATAAAACACGCCAGAAAACACACACAAAGCAGAAGCAGCACTGTTTGCAAAAGCTAGGGGCTTCCTAATAACCAGAACTAAAACTAGGACAATTTTTACTTTCTAGGTTTAGAATTCCATTTCAATCCACCATTTCCTTCTTTACTCTTATGGCTCCAAGGTATGTTGTAACCCCTGAGGTAAAGGTGTCACACTCAAACCACAACCATTATAAGCCATGAATTCACCACAACCATCAAGCACTTTACACCATCAACAAGAAAGCAGTGCATTTGGAAGAGCATCAACACACAGACAAGGAGGAAAAAAAAAAAAAAAGATGGCAAAGAGAGTGAAAGTCTTAGTGGTAGCAATTTGCAAGCAAAAACAAAGTTTTAGTTACATTTATCTGGCCAACACTACTTCATTCCAGCAAACATCTGCTCCTGAAGGAGAAATACACTTGGGATTTGCTTCTTTATGAGCCTATGGTTTGAAATGGGACATGTGCTCCCAATAGTGCTGCGGGAGGGCCACTCAGTATCAGAAGGCAGCAGTGTTTAGCCAACACCAGTCAGGTAAAGAGAACAAGACAGCCTCCAGGCCTCCTCTGCTGATGATGTAGAACTATATTTGTAAGCCATATCAATAGCAAATGTCAACACCTTGGCACCTACAGTAACTCTGCTTTTTACTCCCAGTTAATTACCACAGCACTGAAACACTAAAGTGACTGAAACCATAGATTTATCTGGTTAATGGTATCAGCACAGGTTACCTCACTACAAGATAAAAAGGTATAAACCAACTGGCTGTCACTATTGTCTCCAGGAGTGCTCCACCAAGTATGTAAATTACATAGATGCCTGACAGTAAGTTTCAGTGACAGCACAAAGGCAATTTAAACAAGATTCATGGCAATCGCACACACAGCAGAAGAGCTGAGCACCTCATAGCCACCAGGGGTAATGGTTCAGCTGCACTAATGTTCCCAGTAAAAAATTAAGAGCAAGTAGAAGAAGATCCAAGACAAGCAGCTGGCCCAGGGCCACCATCCCATGCAACCGACAGAGAGGAACAAAAAGCAGCAACATGAAGAACAACATCCCCAGCACCTGCTGGATCTCAGTGAGAGCAAGGCCTCCCTGCTTGTGGGACTGGAGAGAGAACAACCAGATTACTGACCTTCATGGGTTTTTTTAATGCAGTATCCAATAGCAATCAGGCCAAAAGTTATGCTTCTAGGATCCATATTCCACAAACTAAGTATTGGGTCCAGCATTCACGAGTGCTGAGAACAGAAGCACATACATCTACTAAAGATTTCTTTACCAATTTTCTCCCAAGCTTTGAGCAATCTTGTTACCCAAGCAATGCACATCAGGAAGAGGGAAGATCTTGAAGCCTTCCCTTTTAATTGCTAGCCCTTATTAATCAGGACACTTCCCCAGTTAAAATAGTGTCTGGGTGAAGATGACCAAGATCAAAATAATACCGTAAAAACAGAGCAGCATCACATAATTTATTGCTTGTGCTTCTGAGTAGCTACAAATACTCCCAAATCTTCTTGCCTCCCGTTCCCAAAACAAATCTGCTGAAAAGCATCCAGGATTTCTGAGACATCAGACTGATGTTGGCTGCCTGCTATTCTTGGAAACACCTTTGCCTACAATCTCCCAGTTACTCCATCAGTAATTAAGTGAATCTAATCACTCTGCCATGAATCATTGAGCTGATAGCCTATATTAGCTAGGAAGTACTGGGAGCCGCTGTTTATTTTAGTGCTATTTGAAACCATTAAGTAGCTACACCAGTAAATCATCTGGGGAAAAAACAGACAAGAAAAAACAATCAGCTCAGAGTGGGAAGTGTTTGTACATGAATGTTCTTTTCCTTTTTCTTCTACTTCCTGCCATTAAGGAACAAAGTTCATCTTCGGCTGAGCCTCATGAGAGAGTATTATTAATCAGAACATTAAAACAGGAGAACAACAAAACCAGAAACTACAAGTAGTGCCCTGTAAAATACTTGAAAAAGATTATTAAATCAACTTCAGTTTAAGAATGATGGTTCTTTTTCTTACATAGGTGAAATAACAATTAGTATAGTATGTTGAACATTTTACCCTCACCACTGAATATTTAGACATTTACTAGAGGAATGGGAAATGAACAAAAACCAAAACAACTTCCTAGGTGCCCAGAGGCCATTTGGTGTCAGACTTTCAAGTATTCTCAGGGTTCAAAGAGATCATGTTCAAGTGCCACAATGAACAGTTAAAATCCAGCAATTCTCAGTAACTGTGTGGGTGCACTTCAAAAAGAAGAGTGAATCATTCCTCTTCAATGTAAACTAGTTTTGAAATATAGCAATACAAGGTGGAACATTTAATTCTTACTTATTATCTAAAATGTAACACACAGGCATTCAAGAAACACTTTTCTGAAATAGCTGCATGCATCAAAACACATCCTAGGTAAAGAATCTGTATTCGCTTCAGTACAATCAGTCACAGAAATGCTGTAACCACAGTGTGAAGCATCTCTCTTGTGCATGCATGCTTCTGTGCAGAACAGTGAGTCTGGCTTTTTCTTAGCACTAACAGAAAGATTATGGCAAGGAGTTATAAGCACTGTTTCAGGACTGAGAATGGATATCTCTAATCCAGTCAAAAATACCATTTCAAATTCACTCTTTACCCTTTTAAAAGCCTGCAGGTGACTGCTGTGACTTTTGCAGATACCACTGTATCTTGACTTGCTAGCTGGCACCATGCCAGGACTCACTGAATTGAGCAGGTGTCCTGGTTCGGCCAAGACAGGGTTAATTTGGTGTGGTCGGGCTATTCCATACCATGCTAACATCATGCCCCGGGGCCAGTTCGGGTTCCACAGTACAACTCGCACACATGCAGCTGCTCCGTCTGTTTGTCCACACGGTACTGCTTATTTTGTACACTGTTTTCTCACTGTCATCATTGCTGTTGTTACTGTGATTGTCTCATGTATCATTGTATTAAACTCTCCTTATCTCAACTCAAAGAGGCATTCTTAGTCACTCCTGCCTTTCCCTTTGTCCGAGGTGGGGGGCCAGCGGCAGCGGCCACATGGCTCGGCCGCTGGCAGGGACTGAACCACCACAGTGGGCCACTGTCAGGTCCAGAAATAAGATGTGTTAGGTCTGAGCAGAGGATCAGAAGCCTATAGCACTTTGCAGTTGTCAGAGACATTGTGGAGACACTTAGCAAAATGGCTGTTCTGACATGGCTGGGAGCTGAGAAACCTCCCAGCGAGACCTAGATGTAGAAAGTTCTACAGGTCACAGATGTAGAAAGTAATGGAAAAGTCTGTTTTGGCACTTTGTTTTGGCATAGTAACTTGTGCACCATCAGTCAGTTTTGGTTTCATTCCCACTGCTGGTCATTAGCCTAAACTCTATGGCTGGAAATTATGAAGCAGTATTTCTGTTACAGTCTGGAAGCCTCCATGCTCTTCTGCACTCATACTCAAAGACGAGAAAGAGGTGGGAGAGCTGCACATTGAGGCTGAGAGCAATTTCAGAAGACAACCTGTTAAGCAGCACCACAAGCGGGAAAATCCTGTTAAGAAAACACTGCTTTTTAGGACATGTCACAGATCAAAAGAAAATCTGAAGTGTATTGTACTTCAGGTGAATTTTTCTAACACCACAGCATTAAAGCTTATTTTCATATCTCTGGAGACCTTCAAGGACAGGAAAGAACTCTTCCCTTGAGAGGAGATATAGCCTATTCAGTTTAGAAACAACAGTTACCTTCCTAAGGAATGATGGCAATTTATGAAAATACAACACAAAGACCATACAATAACTTTCCATTTAACTGCTCTTCACAATACAACAGGATAGTTCAGCCTATAAATGCATGTGCACAAATACAGAAAAAATAATTTGGATTTAGTCATTTCATGGTATCTATAGGTATGATTTTCAAGAATCCATTTTAATACCATCTGATTCTATTTTTTTTTTGTATGATTTTTAATTCTGGTATTTATATTCCATTAAATACTTCCATCTGCTATATGGCTGAACT
Source organism: Eurystomus gularis (assembly GCA_013400335.1). Taxonomy (NCBI): domain Eukaryota; kingdom Metazoa; phylum Chordata; class Aves; order Coraciiformes; family Coraciidae; genus Eurystomus; species Eurystomus gularis. The sequence goes on from VZZY01015866.1 coordinate 10,439, forward strand.
ACTGATACCTTCCAGAGAGGCAGGCTTTTTCTGATTACGTTTATTTTCTTCCTTGTACACAGGGATTAGTTGGTCTTTATACCTGTTGTCTGCCAACACTTCTTGAAAATTCAGAAAAGCCAGAACTGAGCTTTTTTTTAAACTCCAGCTGTTCATCACAGAAAATGGTTACAGCAGCTCCTATACTACCTCAAATGATTTCCAATTTTCAAGTAGCCCTGGACAAGAAGACACCTATAGTGTCATTAGCATGGTATCACTAAATTATTCTTTTTAGTCACGATACAGCATGGAGAGCATTTTGGAGTACAACTGCCTACCAGGAAAGCAACTAGAAAGCATTTTATACAAATCAAGCAAGGAGAAAATGAGCAGCCCACCACTGAAACTTAAACTTACATTTATATTCAAAAACTTTTTGCTTGCACACATCAGTGTTTTAATTTCAATTTCAATAATTTGTAATTTAAATGCAAATTGAAGAAACTGTTTACATATTTACTTTCTCATCTTGTAATATATGTATATATTAATTGAAGACACATTTATATGCCTGTCAAGAGAGACAAAATGATCTATCCTGAAGTATACATTCACTTGCTGCCTGTCATAGCTTGTTAGCCTTAAGATTATACTAGTGGGTAATTGTATTAAGCATTCATTATCTTTACTTCCTTGCTAGTTTTGCTTCCAGGACCCGATACAACACGTAAGGATGCCCATGAGAAACCCTCCATCTATTTTTGATACTTCATACTCAATGGAGACTTTTTAATGGGCTGATTCACCTTGGTAGGTAAACTGCTAGAAGAGCCAAAACACTAAATTTTACACAGCTGATAATACATGGGATCAATCCTGCCTTTCTTTCCAGCACACAACATCATGGTTTTATTTTGGCTACCAAAAGACATGTTTCTCTGCCTCTGTCAGCTGGGCATTACTCACAATTCAGACTACAGAACAATAAAGTCAGTATCAAAATCATAATCAGCATCCTCTGTTGGTTCTGCAAACTTCATTACTTCATAATTTCAACTTATTAAATTTAATGTATTTCTGGAGTTTCCCTACTGGTTTCCTGAAACAATTATCATAGTTCATGTTTAATTTCTGGACATAAAATAGTCACACAGGAAAAAAGTTGCAATAGTAAACTAAATGTGGTGAACTGACCACATGATTTTTCTGCCTTATTAAAACAGTGAGCAAAAAACTCAATTTCCCATAAATCTATTCGGCATAAATCCTCCAGGAAACCGGAACCGAGATAACGCCAGCCATAAATATCGAAAAAGAAAACAATCGCTCTCTTTTCCGCCTCACTGCACAAAGGGAGCACATCGCTCCTGCTGAGTGCACCCCCCCCCTCCCTCCGCCGCTGTCGGAGAGGAGCGAGGAGGAGGGGGGGGGAAACTGAACTGAGCTGTCAGCGCAGCCCCCTGAAGAAGCCAAGCAGCCAGAGAGGGGGGAAACTGAACTGAGCTGTCAGCGCAGCCCCCTGAAGAAACTAAGCAGTCAGAAAGAAGGAAGCAGCCGCCACGGAGAGCCGCCGGACAGAACTGCTGACTCCCACTGCTCTAGGAATCCGGGGGAGAGAAAGAAGCCATGAGCCGCCGTC